>AWWV01009726.1:0-55882 GCA_001974805.1 Corchorus capsularis | reverse complement strand
GGATGCAAAGTAGCAGTCTCTATAAACTTAAGGGTGCAAAGTGTCTTTTATGCCATACTTTATTTATACATTAAAACTCATGAGTACAAAAAGAGATTGTAGTAACATAACGAGTTGCTATCCCATTTAGTTTATAAAAAAGAATCAGGGGATAGAACTCAGGCTGATATTCACTCCTACAGTAGAGCTCTTAATAGTAGTAGGAAAAGAAGAATTTTGGGCCAGGAAAACTCTCATATGAAAACTTATGCCTTACAGCCTCAGTAAATTGGCAGATAATTGGTTGGTATAATGGTATTTGGTAATGAACTTTATGGAGTCGATAGAAGCATTAATTGATGAAAATAATTTGCTTGTACAATTCTCATAACACCTTGTTCAATAAAACCCCTATTAATAGACAAGTAAATAGTTCCCCTTGTGTGAAATTTTAATGGATTAAACCACAAGACATATATAACAACCTCTATCGAAAGAGACCAACAGTTTTGTCCTGAAATCCTTCCCCAAAACCATCATTTCGAGCTCCTGTCTTACTGATTTTTCCGCCTGGGTTAGTTTTGCAATCAACAATTTTCTTCTCAAGAGAGAAAGATAGATTTTATTGATTTAATACTCCACAAGAGTTTGAAACAAAAACATAACACCAGTCCGAAGAAACAAAGAAAAAAATCAAACCAAAGCAAAACAAAGAAAAAGAACAAGAACAAGAAGAAATTAAGAAACCCAAACGATTTTTCCAGCCATAAACAGTGGTTACATTACAGGATTCTGCTTCCAACATCTCTGCAACAACAAATTCCAACCAAAGGATCAAAGGGCGAGCCCCTAAACATAAACAAAAACAAATGTGTTGGCATTTAGTTGTGGGAACAATCAAGGATTAATCAAAGGCAAAAATGACAAAAACAAAACGTTGACCTACCTTTTTCAGACATATTCATCTCCTGAAGTACTGCGCTCTAACAAAACACGAAAAGCATTATCGGTGGGGATATCAACAATCTGACTGCTATTCTCATCCATACCAATTACGCCTCCACTGCCATTCAGGTGCATGTCAATAACTTTATATCTACCAGTAAGAGGAAATTCCCTATTATGAAAACAAAAGTCCATAATATCACCCTCACGCATAAAGTCAGTAAGCCAATGTAGCATCCTCATTACACTTTTGTACCATCCTCATCTCCACAAAATACCACAAGAGCACAAGTAGCAAAATGGATCTTATGACTAAGCCAATGTATCCTTCCATGTAAATTGCTTCGGACACGATTATAAGTGAAGCTCCTGTACCTATCGCAAACATCACGTTGAGGATGTAATTATATTGTAATCGGGCTGAACCTTTTCGCTTGTCACAAGGCCGATAGTATCCTTTGAGTAAAAAGCAGGTGCTTAAACAGAATAACAATTTCCACACATCGTTCATCTTCTGCTTCACATTTGCTCTATATTCCTCATCGTGGATTAGCCATTGGAGGAGCTCCTCTCGGTGATCATACCATAATTTGCAAAGCATTACTAATATCACGAACATAACAACGCTCACAAACATTCGTTCAAATAATGAATCGACGGGTCGATTTTTCTTTGATGATGACTCTGGAATAGTATTCATTTTGATTTTTCAGAGGCTGCTCTCAATGGGATTTCAAGTGTTCCTTGTGTTTTTTTTTCTTTTTTGTTGATTTAACTAACAAAGAGATAAGAAGACAACTAATGTTTCAATTAATACAAGGTAAACAATTAGTTATTAACTGCCCCCTAAAACAAAGCATACTCAAACTCCTTAAATATATGCAGTTCCTAAATTACGAGGTAAAATTAACACAGAAAGTTTCAAATTTACTCCTATAATGCAGGGCGCTTCATTTGAAGCTAATTGGGTTTTTTTTTTTAGATAATTTGAAAATTTTGATTCCATATAAGCAGAGTCTCTACCTAAGAGCCATAGCTAAGTCAAGGGAAAATAAACATGTCAGTCTCTCCCATTAGATTCTTCTTCCATCTGGAGGTAGATATATTTATTACGCTTACACCAACACAAGTAGTGGGGGATTGTTGGTCCATCTTCTCCAATTATGAATTACCCAGGAATGTTGTGCTACTGCTACATATTATTCAAACTCATCCTTTGTTTTGGCTCTGAACAAAAAGGCAGGGACGATTAGTACCATTATACTCCTCCTGTGTTTTACTAGTTGTTTAGTTGCTTGTTGTTTCATCAACAAACAACTATCCTTGACTTGACTTGATTGTTTTGTTGAATTTGGGGATTAAAAGGTTTAAACTGCATGTACTCAGGAGAATTGTAGATTTCTTAAGGTTAAACCTTTCTCATTTTGTGTGTTGATGAAGTTGAACTTTAACTTATTTTAATTTCGAAATAGAACTTTTGATTCTAGGCCTTGTGTTTTATGTTGTGTTAAGCTTCAGGTTTTGCCTGTATATCATGGCATTATTTTAGGCTAATCACAAAACTTATAATTAGTGACTTTTGGCGAATAGTACTGCAGAGTGCAAACTTGAGGATAAAGTTGACAATTTTGTGGTGCAGCCCCTTGAACTTGAAAGATTGAAATGCATTTTAAGCTTTCATTTTGTAGCTTTTCTGTTGTTTTATAAGCTTCTGGTTGATAGAAGCATTAATTTGGAGTTGGGCCAGGAAAACTCTCATAGGTTAGCATATGAAAACTAGTAACTACTTTCACAGATAATGAAGTTATGATTTTTATCATCAATTTGGACTTTGGAGTTGATAGAAGCATTAATTGATGAAAATAATTTGCTTGTACAATTCTCACAACACTTTGTCAATAAAACCCCTGTAAATTACAAACATAACACCAGTCCGAAGAAATAAAAAAAAATAATCAAACCAAAACAAACAGCAAAACAAAGAAAAAAAAACGATTTTTCCAGCCATAAACGGGGGTTATAATATTACAGGACTCTGCTTCCAGCTGCATCTGCAACAACAAATTCCAACCAAAGGATCATAGGGCCCCTAAACATAAACAAAAAAAAAAGGGGTTGGCATATTAGCTGTGGGAATTAACAGGAATCAATCAAATGCAAAAATGAAAAAAAAAAAAAAACCTATTTCAGAGATATTCATCTTCTGAACCCTCCTCTATCTCTATCATGGCACGTAAAGCACTAGCGCTGGGGATATCGACAATCTGATTGTTGTTCTCATCCACACATATTACGCCTCCAAAGCCATTCAGGTGGGTATCAATAGCTTTATATCTACCATTAAGATGATATTCCCTATCATTAATATCATGACGAAGGTTAAGAATTTCACCCTCCTGTATAAATCCCATGCCCATAAGCTCACACCATTTTTGTAACATCCTTAACTCCACAAAATACCACAAGAGTACAAGGACCAAAATGGTTCTTGTGACTAACCCAATGTATCCTTCCATGTAAATTGCATCGGACACGATTATAAGCGCAGCTCCTGTACCTATTCCAAATCCCACGTTAAGGAAGTTATTATATTGTAAACGGGCTGAGCCTTTTCTCTTGTCACAAGGCCGATAGTATCCTTTGAGTAAAAAGGAGGTGCTGAAAAACATTAATATTTGCCACACATCGTTCATTTTCTGCTTCATTTGTGCTCTATATTCCTCATCGTGGATTATTAGCCATTGGAGGATCTCATCTCTGTGCTCATACCATAGTTTTCAAAGCATTACTGATATCACGAACGTAACAAAGCTCACAAACATCCGTTCGAATAATGAATCGACGGGTCGGTTTTTCTTTGGATTAGTATTCATGTTGATTTTTCAGGGGTGCTCTGCTCTTAGTCTCAATGGAATTTCAGGTGTTGATGGTTTTTATTTTTTTGAAATATTTTATTTTATTGATTTAACTAACAAAGAGATAAAATAAGACAACTAATATATAGCGCACTTGTTGTTGAATTAATACAAGGTAAACAGTTAGTTATTAACTAACTGCCCCCTAAAAACAGAGCATACCCTAAAACAGAGCATACTTCTAATAACTCCTTAACTATATGCAGTTCCTTAATAGAGGTACTAAAATTGACAAAGAAAGTTTCAAATTTAATCCTATAATAATGCAGGGCGCTTGTTTTGAAGCTAATTCGTTTTTCTTTTTTTTTCTTTTTAGATAATTTGAAAATTCTGTTTCCATATAAGCATGCAGAGTCTCTATCTAAGATAATGATTTTAGCTAAGTCAAGGGAAAACAAACATGGCACATGGCATTAGATTCTTCCATCTGGAGGGACATATATATCACGCCAACACAAGTAGTGGGGGATTGTCACACTGAAATCTCCTATTTTCACCGTACCATTGCTAGTAATCAATAAGTTATCTGGTTTTATATCTCCATAAAAAATAAATTCAGCAAGTTCCTTTTATGATTCACTTGTGCTCTATATTCCTAGTTACTTCAGCAAGTTCCTTTATGTTCTTCATAAAGCAATGATGTAAATGCATTTGACAAGAGGATTGAAAGGGGATGAAGTTTGTATGATTCAAATCTCTAGCTGTTTCTTTTCATTTCTCTCCTTCTCTCTTAAGAAATCCAAAAGAAATTTTTTTATGTTATTATAATCAGCGTCCTTTTCCTATCAAAATCAAAATAATTAAATGGAGATCATCAATGATATACCCCATTGTTGGAAAATAATTAAAAACCCACTGCAATTCTCGCTAAACCTCCACCTATCTTTCCGTTGACCTTTTGTTTCCAAATATTTAAGAAATTTGGAAGATATTAAAAAAAAATCGAAATTAGGTAAATTCGAAGATTTAACCATTTGAAGAATTGAATTGAAACCTAGTTGATTGGAGTGGTGCACCTACTCAAACCTCCAGAGTGCTAGCTTAACCAAAACAAGCTTCCCACGGATATGCCTTTTGCCACGTAAGTTAAATACTACTATTTACAAGTTAGACTAAATGAGAATCAAACTTCCATAATACAAAATATTGTTTTCGTAGAAAAGATAATTTTTTTTTTAAAAAAATCAATCCATTACGAGAATGGCTTTTACAATTGAAATTCATAAAATACTTGGTGCCCATCATTGAAAGAGCTCGTGATACAAAGAAAGGGGGGGAGTGCATAATTGATTAGATTATAAAAAGATGCTATAAATTACTTATGCCTCCAAGCTCCGACCAAAGGACAGGGCCCCTAAACAAAAGAATATGTTTAATTAGCTTTTAGGTGTGCCAACATCTACATAAAAAAAATGGCCAAATGCCAATATGATCAAAGTTGTTCATGTACCTTTTTAGTATTCATCTGTGGCTGAGGCCGTTCTAGATGTACGGGCGCCAGAAAAAAGAGCAATAGGTAACGGAATGTCAACAATCTGACCGTTGTTCACATCCCTAGCAATTACACCTCCAATGCCTCTTTGGTGGGTATCTAGAACTTCAAATCTACCATTAATAGGACTTTGATCCCCACCACGATATACCATAGTATCACCCACTTGTATGAAACCCTCGTTACTAATATATTTATCAATAGATTTCTGCATCATCCTTAGCATGGCCACATACATAAGTGCTAGAACAAGATAAAACGTTCTAGCGAGTAAGCCAATGAATCCTTCAACATTAATTGCATCAGTGACGAATACAATCCCATATATTGTGAATATAGCTAATGCAACATTATTGTAGTAATTAAAATGTAATCGGGCCGAACCATTTCGTTTATCAGCTGTGCGATAGTATCCTTTAAGCACAAGCAACGAGCAAAGTTGGCGAAGTGCGTCCATTGTGTCCTTAATACTTGCCTTATCTTCCTCCACTTGGACAAACCTTTCGATAAGCTGGTCTTCATGCAAATACCATTGGATGCACGTCGTTACCGTTATAATGAAGGTAACGACACTGACAAACATTTTTTCCAATAATGTGTCGTACCTTCTGACGTACCTTCTGACGGAGTGATCGTTCGGAATTCGCAAGGGATTCATGGTGATAATTATCTTGATGGAACAATTGAAAGGTTGGATGTTTTGGTTTTTTCTTTCTTTTTCTTTTCTTTTTCCTTGTTGGGGGTAATTATATATCTGAATCAATCACTTTTTGTTTTAACTAATAAACAGATTTTTTCTCAAAAAGAAAAAAAGATGTTGTGACTTGTGAGATCAATCTCATGATAGAATGTGGTTGTCGTCCAACCAATACACGACTACGAGGTACAATTAGTCATGTTATTAGCTACCTCCTAATAAAAAAAGCATACTTAACTAAAAATATATATGCAGTTTCTAATACAATTAACAAATATCAGAATTTGAACCTCCCCCTCCGGCCAAAAAAAAAACCTCCCCCAACTCCTTCAAAACCTTACATTGTTTCTTATGGTGAAAATCTAAATTTGAAAATCTCACATTTTCAAAAAAGAAATTAACGGGCTACTCAGAGTCGGAGGCTTCAAGCTAGCCATAGAGAGATGTGGTCCAAAACCAAAGTACTCCTTAATGAAGAGAAGAATCCCTTCTGCAATGACTTTAAAAAGAGGCTAAATTGTGTTGGGCTTATGCCCATTTAGGTCCAACTCCAATTTGGTTTCAAGTGGGCCTGTTATGGCCTTGATATTTAATGGATGGCCATGATCTTAAGTTGGATATTTAATCCAACGGTGATGATTAAGGCAAACAAGGGTTTGGTTCCTTAACCGACTTGGCCACACATATATATAAGGAACAGCTTATCATATGGCTTTGAAATTAGACCTCAGCAAAGCATATGATAGAGTTGAATGGCGATATTTGGAAGAAGTGATGAGAGGTATGGGTTTTTCAGAGCAGTGGATTTCAAAGATTATGGTGTGTGTTTGTAGTGTCTCATATTCGGTAAATATCAATGGTGAACAAGATGATTTTATCTATCCATCAAGAGGAATTCGACAGGGAGATCCCTTATCTCCATACTTATTTCTTTTATGTATGGAAGGGTTGATTTCTTTACTGCAGCAAGCACAACAGAATGAGTTGATTCAAGGTGTTAAAGTGTCCTTACATGCTCCTCAAATTACACACTTGTTCTTCGCAGATGACAGCCTACTTTTCTTAAGAGCATCGAGATCTGATTGTGATATAATCCTTGAGATTCTTAATCGATTTCAGAAAGCTTCAGGGCAACAGATCAACATTGAGAAGTCAGTTGTTTTATTCAGTAATAATGTACCTAACAGTGTTAAACAAGATATATTAAGCCATTTGAATATTACCCGTTCATTGGCTTCAGAAAAATATCTTGGTTTGCCTATTATGGTCGGGAAGATCAAAAAAGAGAGAATTGCAGATGGTGAAAGAAAGACTAATTGCTCGGATCAGAAGCTGGAGTGGGAGTTTTTATCAATAGCAGGAAAAGCAATCCTAATTCAGTCAATAGCACAATCCATTCCACAATACCTAATGAGCAACTTCAAATTTCCAACATCCTTCTTGCATGAGCTTGACATGATCATTGCTAGATACTGGTGGAGTGACACATCGGAGTAGAACAAAATCCATTGGAAAGAATGGTGTTCCCTATGCATATCCAAGTTAGATGGTGGCCTTGGCTTTCGGGATCTAGAGACATTCAATCTAGCTTTACTAGCAAAACAATGTTGGAGGTTAATTCACAGTGAGAATTATTTATGTTTTAGAGTTTTGAAAGCAAAATATTTCAATAATTCTAATTTCATGAAAGCCTCTATGGGATATAACCCTTCTTTTGTGTGGAGGAGCTTGCTTGCTGGTAGACAGGTTCTAACTGAGGGTGCACACTGGAGAATAAGCTATGGACTCAATATTGATGTATGGAACGATAAATGGCTCAACAAGGGTCCAAATTTTAAGCCTACACCGAAACCTGGAATTTCAATTCAACCATTGTATGTTTCAGACTTGATTACTCGACAACGACAGTGGAACATATCACTTCTTGAAGAGCTGTTTGTTGATGAAGATGTAGACCATATTTTATCACTTCCACTGCCTGTAAATTACCAAGAAGATAAACTCATTTGGAACTACTCAGATGTGGGCATGTTTACTGTCAAATCGGGATATTATGTTGCTAGAAGACTACTTGGAAGGGAGAATCCATCTATTCAGAATCGGCATGAAATTTGGAGAATGATTTGGCAGACTGATGTTCAACCAAAGGTGAAATATTTCATTTGGAAACTTATCTGGGGTATAATTCCAGGTAAACAAATTCTTAGAAACAGGGGGATTGATATTGATTTGAGCTGTGATGTGTGTTCTGGAGTTGAGGATTTGTTGATCCACACTTTCTTTACATGTCAATTTTGTGTTTCTGTTTGGAATATTTGCTGCCCTTGGATTCATGATCTAATCGAGAATTTGCATGGGATTGACCTCTGGACTAATCTTTTCTCTAAAGCTCGAGCTTTGAAATGCCTGCAGAGAGTTTTTATTGTCTTATGGATGATATGGTCAAATAGGAATAATTGCCTATTCAATCAAAAATGTTTAATTCCTTTTGTTTTGGTTAATAGAGCAATCGATTTGGACTCTACTACTCCAAAAAGAAACAGACCTGATTTGAAAACAAGAACCCCAGCAGTTTGGACACCTCCTTCTGGTATGAATGTTACATTGAATACAGATGCAGCTTATTCGGCTCAAACTAAGATAGCAAGACTTGGGATCGTAATTAGAAACTCATCTGGTGAAGTTATCTGTTCAGCCTTTAAGCGAATTCCGTTTGTGTTTGATGTTCTCCATGCAGAAATCTTTGCTATTCATTTTGGTTTGTTGATTGCTAAAAATTGTAATATCAAACACTGCATAGTAGAGACTGATTGCCTCAGAGCTGTTAACGAAATAGCAAAAGGACCGGCTTCAACATGGCAAGGGTACTGCTTGATTCAAGAAATCCTGGAGATGGCTGCTACTTTCTCTCTTTGTAAATTTACTCATATTAGTAGATCTATTAATGATGTGGCTCATAATATTGCACATCTAAACTATGATGAGGGTGCATACTTTGTTTGGTATGGAGTCCTAACTCCATGCGTTGTGTAACCTTCTTTATAACATCAATTCAAGTTTTACTTGATTTTAAAAAAAAAAAATCTATTGAAATTGCCGAATTAAGTTTGGTGAAATCAATTGTGAGCAGCGGCAAAATTGGCTAAGAATTGAATTTGTCAATTTGCGATAAGAGCAGCGACGATTGAGTGTGGGGCGCGACGGCACTTTAACGTTAAGCTTTTATTTGTGTTTTCTTGCAAGTGGGTTTGGTTCTTACTCCACGGAGAGAGTAAGGGTGAGAGATAAGGGTAAAAAATTGAGTTTCTTTGGAATTGATTTCTTGATGATACAAAGAGGTAATCATTGTTATTTAGTTCCAATTTGTTGGTGCTTAGGTTTTGGGCAATTAACTTAGACTTGAACTATTGTAATTACATATTTTCTCATAGTGGATTTTATCCGGTTTTGCCATGTGGTTTTTCCCTTCACACTGAAGGGTTTTCAATGTAAATTTGGTGTTCTTTATTTTTTTTTAATTGTTGCCAGTTTGGGTTTCTGCTTGAGATATATCTGTTTGGTGAATTGGTTAATTATTTAGCTGCTTTGGATCATTGGTTTGGATTAGAGCTGTCCATGAGCCGGGCCACCCGCCCAAGCCCGTAAGCCCGCCCGATATTTGGGAGGGTTTGGACATAAATGTGAAGCCCGTTGGACGGGCTTGGGAAAAATTTTTAAGCCCGTTTAAAAAACGGGCCGGGCTTGGTTTTGAGTGTTAAGGCCTGAACCCGGCCCGTTTAAATAATAATAATATAAATTTTATATTACAATAGATTAATTAAATGAAATTATTACACATGTTAATGTATTATTTATTAAAAAATTACTATTAATGTTAATTAATTAAGTTTTGGTTATTAAAACATATATTAATTCATAAATATATAAATTAATAAAAAAATAATTAATATATTATTTATTTGGTATACGGGCGGGCTTGGACGGGCTTGGTCAAAGCCTCTAATCATTTGTACGGGCTTGGGCAAGATGGGAGGCCCGTTTAGTCGGACTGGGCCGGGCTTGAGCAAGCAATATGGTCATTTATATTAAGCATGGGCCCGGCCCGAGGCCGCCCATGGACAGTTCTAGTTTGGATATTACTGTTGGTTTGTTGTTGTGGATATTGATATTTGTTTTGTTTCCGCGCGTGCATATTATTGCAGGGCTTCTCAACAAATTGGACTATCATCTGTTGAAAAAGAAGCATATATATGAAGCTCGAAAAGAGTTTCCAGTTTTGTTGATGATGGAGATGAGGCCCTTCATCTTCCAAACTATTGGGCCCCTTGAACAAAATATTTATAAGCTGTTTTTTTTCCCATCAAATTCAATAAGCTTTGATATATAATATATGTGAAAATCAATATAATGAGTTCTCTCCATGGGAATTCTAGCGGGCTCAAATATGGGGATTTTGGGGAGAAATTATTAGGTGGGATGGATCCACCATGTCATCTATGGGACCAACCAATAATATGAAGACAACTCATCAATTTTCTAAAACCATATCCCAATAAAATCTTAAATTTGGGGACTTACCTTTTATAGAGAGTTTGTTTTAAAGGGGGCTAAACCTTGGACTAAAATCGTGCCTAAATTTAAGGAGTTTATTTGACATGGCAAAATTCTATTAGTTAGTCCCATAGATGACGTGGTGGGTCCATCCCACCTAATAATTTCTCGATTTTGGGTATGGTTTTCTTCCCTCTGTTATAGTGGAAGTGATAATTGTCATTTTAAGCATTTTAGACATTCTACATGGAGTTGATGCCAAAAAAAAGGACATTCTACATGGAGTTTGAAGCATAAATTTTTGGTAACATTAAATATGAGCAGGTTCAAGTAAACATTAGATGGAGTAAACCCAAAACTTTACAACTTTAAAGATCTGGATGTCATGTCAAGTTATTTCTTATTTATATTAACACATTATTACAACATCATGGTTACATTGAAATGTTACTGGTTCACCAGGAGCTAATTAATAATTAATAAAGCAAAACAATTGAGACGACAACTATTTCCAAACCCAATATATCAGTTTTTATCATCTGAAAATTTATAAAATTTGGACAAATTTATGATAATGGTGAATTCTTCAATTATTTATACTTCTTTAGCCATTATAAAGAATTAGCCCTATTTTGTTTGCCCCAACCAAAATCTACATTTTTTTTATTATGTTCCAACTTATACGAACTTGGAAAGCAATTAATTTACACAAAGGTTAGCATAAGGCAGATCATATGATAACTAATTAATAATTACGTACCAATTTACCGAATATTCCGAGTTAGTCGAAACATGTTAGGAAAAAAAAATTTGCTACAATTTGTTAGGCAATAATTGAACCAAGCCCATTAGGTGTATGATAAGGAGGTAATAAGATTGCTAAACTTGAGTCAATTCAACACCAAATTACTTTTATTTTTTTTCCAGATTAAAGTCCAAATTAAAGTAAATAATAATTATTCCAACTCACTACTTAAGATGTGAAAATTGAGAACTATCGATCTAATCTACTACTACTACGTACTATATAAGATATATTTCCACACCAAGGTCATAATTAAGACAAATGTTCAGCATATAAAGTAGATGAGATTGAGATTGGTGGTAGTGAAATTAGAAATTATGGTGTTGATGAGAATATTGTCATCACAATGTTAAGATTAAAAGAAAAAGTGAGGTCCGAAAAAAAGTTGATGATTAGGGGGAAACTTGTTATGCTAATGGCTCTGATTTTCACTCTTTTTTTTTTTGGTACATGCTGATTTTCAATTGTTTAGTTTTAGTTTCATTAATCAATTTGTTTCCTTTTTTTGGCATCTTTATCTTTGACTTCATTGGGGGATTTATAAAGTTTACACTTAGGAGAATTGTAGATCTTTTAAAGTTAAACCATGCATGCTTTGTGCAGAGAAATGTTTCAAATGTTTGTTAATGAGGATGAAATTAGGTCGAAACTCCAACTTGCCTTCTAAGTTTTCATTGTGATTTTGTAACCCACAAATAGAGGTTTTCATTGTGGTATGCCTGTTTTCATAGCTTTAGATCGAAAAGATAAGGAAAAAACTAATTCACAAAAGTGGTAAACAAACTAGGAACTTAAATGATCATAATTATCATAACAATGAATGGGATTTAAGAGCAAACAAGAGAATAATACATCAAATTAAGAAAACATATCCAATATCTCCCAAAAACCAATTAAGAAAACAAAACTAAACATTGTCTAAAACAGCAACGTCATGATCATAAGGCCAACTCCAGTCAAGACTCAAGACTCCACAGGGGCTCCTGAACATAGAACAAAGCAAAATGTGTTGGCTTTTGATTAGCTATTGGGAACATGAATCAAAGACAAAAAAAAAAAAAAAAAAAAAAAAAAAAAAAAAAAAACCGAAATGTGTTGGATGCAAGAGATCAATAAGAAAAAAAAAGTTATATTATCACATTCACCTTCACCGAATTACCTTGTTCAGATGGTTACCGTCTATTATTCATCCATACACTATTGCCTTCAATAGCCAAAGTACTGGGGATATCAACAATCTCACCGCTATCTTCATCCCTGCAAATTACTCCTCCAATCCCACTCAGGTGGGTATCAATAACTTCAAATCTACCATTAATAGCAACTTCCCTACGAGTAATAATATTAGGATATTCCAAAACACCCACCCAAATAAAATCAGAAAACACTAGTGTGTCAACAAACAGACAACATTTTTGTAACGTCCTGAGTTTACCAAGATAACCCATTGCTAGAAAGATCAAAATCGTTCTAGCGACTAACCCAATGAACCCTTCACAGTAAATTGCATGGGAAGAGATTAAAAGCGAAAATCCTGTGAACAAAGCTATCGCTACATTACAGTTGTGATTAAACTGTAAACGGGCAGAACCTATTCGGTTATTAATGATAAAAGTCCCATGGAATCCTTTGAGCGCAATGAAGCCGCTGCTGATGCATAAAGTTTGCCAGACTGATTTCATCTTCTCCTTAATGAATGCTCTGTTTTCGTCGTCATGGATAAGCGTTTGGAGAAGCTGCTCCTCTTGATGATACCATAGGAAGCAGAGCGCTCCTGTTATGTGCAAGCTAAGGAGACTGAATTGTCTGAGGAATGCTTTGTATATTTCAACCAATTCATGTTTGATTAGGGATGGATGAGGCAGATTAAGATTCATCAGATGGAATTTCAGATATTGTTACTGTTTTTTTTTCTTTTTTCTATCTTTGCTTTGTTTCTGTTAATCAATGATCACTTAATAGTTTTGACTAATATACAGATTCTTTCTCAAGAAAGGAACTACTTCCTAAAAACAAGGAGAGTCAAATAAATTTGTTGGGAAGTTTCAGAATTACTAGACTTGGATATGCATGCAGGGCGTTTTGATTTGAAGGTTTTTGTTTTGGATAATAATTTGAAAATATCATTCCCAAACAATCCAAATGACAAAGCAGAGTCTCGATAATGATTAAGGGATAGCAATGAGGTTATTACTCATAGTAATTACTTATAATTATCTAATCCCACAATATTTTCGGCCAAAAAAAAATCCCACAATATATTCATTAATGGATTCAATATGACCTTACTGCCTAAGGCTTAATACAGTAATTATACCTTGAATAATGAAGGATTATTTTGAGAATCTCATATTGCTAAGTGCCCCCAACTTACTACGTTGTGGACCCTGTGTGATCTTGTTATCCATCATACTCCAACTACGTATGAGGTAGTTCTCAACAGCAAAAGAGAAAGCCCCATAAACTAAAAATGAGGTATTCTAAAATACCTCTCTTTTAAATTTCTTGTAGTAAAGGAAGTTTTTGGATGACATGTATTTATGGTCATCCGGATCTTCAAAAAAGATAGGAAGTGTGGAACCAAGTTATGAACTTTGGAGAAACACTTAATGATAATGCAAAGTGGGTGATTATTGGAGATTTCAACCAAGTTTTGAAAGCATCAGATAAGCTCTCAGCGACTTCTCAAAGCATACAGGGAGCTGATAGCTTGAGGCACTGCCTAAATGTTTGTGAGCTGAGTGAGATTGCATATAAAGGACAACACTTTACTTGGACAAACAATAGGGATGAAGACTCTATAACTTGGGAAAGACTTGATAGGAGTTTTGCAAATCCAAATTGGTTAAGGACTTTTTCAGAAGTTGTTTTGACTAATCTTCCTTTGACTGAGTCGGATCATGGTCCAATGATTCTTCAGTTGGAGAAAAAAGAGACTTTTAGAAGGCGCCCTTATAGGTTTGAATGGATGTGGACCACACATCCTGAATGCAAAGAAGTTATCAAGAAGTCATGGGAGCAATATCATCATGGCTCAGCTGCTTTCCAATTGGCACAAAAGATTAGAAACACTGGTTTCAATTTAAAGGAATGGAACAAAAATGTTTTTGGAAATCTAAGCTTTAGGAGAAGAAACCTGGAAGATAGACTTGGCCAACTCCAAAGCGATCTCTAGAATCCAGATATGAGAAAGAAGGAGAAAATCGTGAGGAAAGAGTTTAATGTTATTGCAAAGCAGGAGCAGATGCATTGGATGCAAAAGTCGAGAGTGAACTGGATTCTACATGGGGAAAGGAATACCAAGTTTTTTCATACTATGGCAAAGAGGAGAAGAATGAGAAATATTATAACTTTGATTCAAAACGATAGAGGGGAGCAAAAAGAAGAAGTAAAGGACATTGAAGATGAATTTTTGCAAACCTTTGAAAAATGCTATGGGGAGGATGAAGGAGCAAATAAGCAACGAATTTTTGACTACCTACAGGGGATTGGCCTTCCACAACTGAATGATAACCAGATGGAGATCCTTAACAGACCTTTCACTGCTGAGGAAATTAAAGAAGCTGCTTTTCAGTTAGGTCTAGTTAAGGCACCGGGGATTGATGGAAAGCCTGCAGTTTTCTACCAACAATATTGGGATATTGTTGGAGATCTCACAACAAAGTCTACACTGGATTTTCTTACAAAAGGTCATATTCTCAAAGAACTTAACAAAACTCTGATTGCTTTAATTCCAAAGAAGACCCACCATGGTTAAGGATTATAGGCCCATAAGTCTCTGCAATGTGGCCTATAAAATTGTTTCAAGGGTTCTGGTAAACAGGCTCAAGGAGGTATTAAAGGAGATCATCTCCCCTTTCCAATCAGCTTTTATAAAAGGAAGAGCCATCACTGATAATATCATTATAGCTGGTGAAATAATTGAAACTATTAGAAGGAAAAAAGGAGGAAAGGGTGTGTTAGGAGCATTGAAGCTTGACATGAATAAAGCTTATGATAAAGTAAGCTGGCTCTTTTTAGAGACTGTCATGATGGCAATGGGATTTAATGACCATTGGATTCAGCTCATTAAGGAATGTGTGGGAACAGTTTCCTACCAAATGTTAATTAATGGTGCGCCAACTAGGGTATTTTATCCGAAAAGAGGACTGAGACAAGGGGATCCCTTATCACCTTACCTTTTTATCCTCTGTCAAAATATTTTATCCTTAAAGATGATGAAAGCTGAGAGTGATGGTGAAATTCAAGGGGTGAAAATAAGCAGAGGAAGTAATCAGTTAACCATCTTATGTTTGCTGATGATAGTTACTTTTTCTTCAGAGCAAATGTTTTGTCCTGCAGGAGAGTAAGAGATACAATCAAATAATTCTGCCTCTTTTCTGGACAAAGAGTTAACTATGAAAAATCTGAGTTGATGGTGAGTTCAAACTGTCCACAAAAGTTTAAAAGATGGTTCAAAGGCATTTTGAGAGTCAATATTGAGCAGAATCCAGGGAAATATCTGGGAAATGATCTGGGACTACTCAGAAACAAGAAGGCTTTCTTCCAACCTCTACTTGATAAAATGGACACTCTAGGAGGGTGGAAGGCAAAAACACTAGCACAAGGTGGAAGGCTAACACTGGTAAAAGCCACTCTTAGTAACTTGCCTGTTTACAAATTTTCATGTTTTAAAGCTCCTATCAATGTCTGTGAAAAGATCGACAGAATGTCGAGGAGTTTCTGGTGGGGGCATGGAGAAAATGAAAGAAAACTTCACCTGAGAAGTTGGGAGCATTTGACAAAGCCAAAATCGAGAGGTGGACTAGGCTTGAGATCTGCTGAATTGATGAATAAAGCATTATTAAGCAAGCAACCTTGGAAAATCATTACTGAACCCGAGTCCCTACTGGCTACACAGCTTTTGCCAAAATATTGCAAAAAGGTAAGATTTGAGCAGGTTAAAGCAAAACCAAATGACACTTGGATGTGGAAAAGTATCTTAATAGGTCGAGATGTGTGCTTACAAGGAATGGATTTACAGGTGGTTAGTGGGAATAGAATCATAATCCAGGAGGGGAAGGCTATTAGAGACTATCAATGTCAACATAGGGGGGTTTTGGAACTGAGAGCAAACCAACTGGTTTGCCCTAGAGAGAAAAAATGGGATGAATTCACTATGAACATTCTGATGGAACCAAGTGAAAAAGAAGAGTTGCAAAAGAATGAGCTCTCCTTATTTGGAGGAGAAGATAGAATTGTTTGGAAAAATGAGCATAATGGTAGGTTCTCAGTTAAAGCAGCCTATAAATTGCTAAAGGAAAATCAAACTGGGGAAGCGATGGAACCTCAAGGAAAATGGTGTAATTTATGGAAACTAAATATGCCTTACAAGTACATTGTGTTTCTATGGAAAATTTGTAATGGCTGTCTCCCTATTAAGACTGAGCTGGTGAGAAGAGGAATCCAAACTAATCTGGACTGCGTTCTATGCATGAATGGGGAGGAGACACTTGAACATCTTTTCTGGCACTACCCTTTTGCAAGGGCAGTTTTGTTTGCATCCCCCCTCACATTGAGAGTGGAGTACTTTGAAGATGTGAACATTAGAGACTGGCTGGCAACCTGGCTAGAAACAGATGGGACTCAAAGGAATGAAACAGATTGGTTCACTAGAGAGCTTATTTTGTGTCTATGGTTTATATGGGTGCAAAAGAATGAAGTGATCTTCCATAATCAAAGGCCAAGCCCGATTGCTATAGTACACAGAATTAGGAACACGAGTGTATGGATTGACAATGCTTGTGTAGCTCAGCAGGAAGAGAAAAGTCAGTGCAAGTTAACAAGACAAAGTTGTTCTGACAGAATAGTGATTGCTGAGAATTGTCCAAATATCCAAGGAAATGAATGGCTCATTTTTATTGAGCTGCGAAAGGTTCAAAATAACAACTGGTTGGGTGCAGCATTGATGGCGAGAGATCACAGTGGGAACACGGTCATATGTTGCAAGAGCTTATTAGTTACGGAAAAATGACTGGCAAGGCTCAAAATGGTGAGGATTCTGCTACAAAGGCTAAAAGAACAGGGAGCGAAGAAGATTTTTTGTAGAATTGGAGATCGAAAGTGGATTAATGCATTGCTTGGAAGAACATCTGTCACATGGCAGAAGCAACCTTTGGTTGATGATATTAATAAGATAAGAAGAGAACTGGTAGGGGTGCACTTTTTTAGAGGATATCATCCGCTTGCAGGGGAAACCGGGAAGGTGGCTAAAAGGGCTGCAAGCAACAGGGTTTCTTTTTCTTGGCCTTAACTTTAATTTTCAAACACCTTGCAACTGTACTAAAAAAAAAAAAAAACTACGTATTTGTACTTTAATCCTATTTGATCAAATGCATCTATAACTCAAGTTTATTAGTTGCAACACACCATCAACAGCTTTATATGAATCAGAATCTTGGGAATGGGGAATGTACAATCTAAGTGGGTTTTCCAATTGATGATTTGTCATTTAATTTGTGTGCTAGGATCCTGTAATTTTTTGAAGAGAACTTAATTTCCTTAATAATAATATATTAATTGTAGACATGGATCATATAACTTGTGATTAACTTTTTCTTTAAGGTAATTTTATATTCTGATATAATATATACTACATCTTATTGTATTTGGAAATTGCGCTCCTATCGGGATCAGATTAAAATGAATGGTCATATGGAGATGGCGATGACTTGGATTGGGATACTGAAGATGAGTTTTCCTAAAGATATGGATTGAAGAAAATGGAGAGGAAAACACATATCTGATTCCAACTTCCAAGTAGGAAGAGGGGTTATCTTCATAATATATCTGCCCATATTGATAACAGATTTCCACTTCTTCCAATCCCACCATGCAATATACATGAAGCCTTGCCATTAACTAATTAGAAATGGTGGCATCCTGGGATCCAGCAACAAAGTTGAACTGCTTTTGCTTACAAACATGTGTAGCAAGTGCAAAGTTGATGGACAGGATCCTTCAAATTTGATGAATATATAGCTATAATATCCAAAATTATCTCACACTCTGGCTTAATTACAAGTTCTAGATAAACTAGCCTCCATTAGTTATGAAGCCTTCAATACTAATTAACTTGTAGAGCAATTTAATCAACAATTTTTTTTCTTAAAGAGCAAAAGAGATTTTATTTATATATAACAGAAGATTGAAACAAACATATCACCAGTCTGAAGAGTAAAAAATAAACCAAGCCCCAAAAAAAAAATCTAAAATCCCACACCAGCAAAACAAAGTAAAAAGGAAGAAAACCAAACATTATATATAAATCCTGGAAAAAACATAACACTGCGACCAGCATCTGCAACACCCTAATTTCCAACATAACTTATTCAAAGCAGATCACCCACCAAAGCTCGAATTGTGGATAAAAGCAAAGGATAAGGTCATAGCCTAGGCCCCTAAGCATAAACAAAAAAAACAGAAAAGAAATGTGTTACTGTTAGCAATTTGTGCATTTAACTATATATGGAAACATCATGAATCAAAAAAAGGCAAATATATATAAGAAAAACGAAATGCATGTATTGTGTACCTTTTTTCAAAGATATAATTGAGCGGCTCTTTCTCTGGAAAGATATACATCGGCTTGAAGAGCAGTAGGGCTAGGGATATCCACAATCTGACCGCTGTTCTCTTCCTTGCAAATCACTCCTCCAATCCCTCTCAGATGGGTATCAATTACTACAAATCTACCATTAATACCAACTCCCACACCATTATTGACCCTACCCCTATTATTATTATTATTATTATTATTATTATTATTATTATTATTATTATTATTATTATTTTGGAGATTCAGAATATCACCCTCACATATGAAATCAGAAAACACGGTTAGACCTGTAAACCGAGAGCATTGCTGCATCATCCTCAGCCTTCCAAAATAACTGAATGCTAGAATCAATATAATCGTTCTACTCACTAACCCAATGTATCCTTTAAAGTTAATTGCTTCCGAGACCACCATAAGCAAAAATCCTGTTAACAGAGCTAATGAGACATTACAGGATTTATTGAAATGAAGACGGGCTGACCCTTTTCGCCTATCAGCTGCCCGATAATACCCTTTCAGAAGAAACAAGGAGCTGCAAATCAGTAAAACTTGACACACTTGATTCATCTTCTCCTTCACATAGTCATATTCCTCCCCATGCACAACAAGCCTTTCCAGAATTACTTCTCTGTGCTTATACCATTGGATGCACAGCGTTACTGTTATTGCAAACGTAACCACGCTCACAAACATTCGCTCCAATATTGAGTCATGCGTTCGATTTTTCTTTATCGATGATGCCTCTGCCATAGTAGTATCCCTGTCTATTGCTTTTTCAGTTCTGGGTTTTCGTTTCTTTTTTTTTCCCTTTTCAGCTACTTTAAAGTCTTTTTATTTTTGGGGGGTAATTATCTCCAAAGCAAATTTTAACTAACAAAGAGATAATTTCTCAGATAAAGATGTTGGAAGGAAGATAAATCTGGCACGGATGTCGTTCAACCAATACAAGGCAAGGTACAATTTTAGTTATTAACTACTATACCTCCTAAAAGAAGGGCATACACTTGACTTGACTCCTTAATTATATGCAGTTCCTTAATAGAGGTAAACTCTATAAATATCTTGTTGGAATGTTTCAAATTTACTAGTACCAAATTGGAATGATAGGCAGAGAAACAGAGTCTACAATCAGCCAGTAATGAATTCAGCAAGAATAATTTTTTTTAGATGAGATGTTATTTTAATTCATCTCTAAGCAATAACTGTTACTGATTATGTACAAAAGTTTGTGAGTCAAACTTTACAAAGAGGACTATACAGTAGATGTGAAATATCTACACATAAAAAATGTTTGGGCTAAATCCCCAACATTGGCTAAGTTGGATATTGACAGAGTCTGGAGTAATATTTTCAGACCATGCATTCTAGCTTGGACCACCACTGCAATCTTCATTAGAGTCTGAGATGTGTCATTTTCTGCTTTTACCAAATACTCTATTGTAGCTCTTGCACCAAACAAAGTAAATGGTAGCACTCGAAGCAATCCTGCGAATAAGAGTCAGGACTCAGGAGTGCTTTGCCTTTCTGTTTTGATATTCCCCAATTCAATTATGTATTCCAACTCAGTGGTATTCGGTTGAGGTCACATAGATGTAGTGCCTACTTTATACCTCTCTAGAGTATCTGCATGCAAAGAAAGATGATCCCGAGATTCAGGGCTTTGCTTGCACAATGAACACAAATTGTCATTCAGATTTAAACCCCCTTTTAGAAGCCTATCTTTGGTGGAGAGTCTGTTAAGAATTGCCAACCACGCAACAATAGCATGCTTGGGGATATGTCCAGTGAACCAGATGAGACGATGCCACCTAACTTTACGTTGCTTTTGCCTAATGACATTCCAAATTTGCTAAATTTTGAAATCACCTCCAAGTTGTTGAAAGATTGGGAGAGCAATTGGTCTAAGCTTCAATAGCTTCCTCAATGTCCAACTTGTAGAGCTTATAGGGTGATAATCCCAAAAAGAAGCAGTTTTGAACACATATTTTTTTGAGCCAAGCAACCCAAAGAGAACCTGTGCTTGATAAAATTTGTCTTATGATCTTGAAAAGGCATGCAATATTCCATTCTTTAGCATCTTTAAGTCCTAAGCGTCTCTCTACCTTAGGCTTGCATATAGTGCCCCATTTCACTCTAGCACCAACTGACCAACTTTGCCTTTCCAAAAGAAAGATGAGCATAGCTGCACAACCTTGGTAATCACTTTTTGGGGAAGTAAGAAATGGCTGCTCCAGAAATTCTGAATGCTAAGCAAGACTGACTGTATCAACTGAAGACGCCCTACATACGTATAGGTGCTTTGAGGTCCAACTATTGATTCTCTTTGTGATTTTAGCAACCAAAGGCTCATAATCGCTACTGCTCAATTTCTTTGTAATGAGAGGAACACCTAAATATCTTACTAGGAGGGTTCCCAATCTAAATCTAGAGAGTCTTTGGATCTCTAATAAGACATTATATGAAATACCAAAAGAGAACAGCTCACATTTAGCATTATTAACTTTAAGGCCTGATAAGAGAGATTCGAGAAAAATCTCGCAAAATAGATAAAATTGCAAGCACAGAGGACTTTGATCCATGAGCAAAGATTAACAAATTATCAGCGAAAGCTAGGTGGGTTAAACCTAGCCTATGACATTTGGGATGGTATTTCAATATCCTTTTAGTTGTTGCTCTGTTAAGCCGCTAGGAGAGAATGCAAAGCACAAATAAATAGGGAGAAATAGGGTCTCCCTGTCTCACCCCTTTAGCTCCAGCAAAGTATCCAACTAGACTACCATTTATAGCAATAGAGAACATAGGAGAAGTAATACAAACTAGAATCCAATCCATGAATTTTTTTTAGGCAAGCCAAAAGAGGTCAGTACCTTAGCAATGAAGTTCCAATCAAGAGAGTCGGATGCCTTCCGAAGGTCAAGTAAAGCTTTAATCATGAATTTTTCTAGCATGCTCCTACCTTCAATAAAGGTTGTTTGGTTTTTATTGATGACAGAGGGCAAGCAAAGCTTTAATCTAATGGCTAGTATTTTAGTAATGCATTTGTAAAGCACATTACAGCAAGCAATTGGTCTAAAATCAGACATCCTAGTAGAATTTGGAACTTTGGGGACCTGAGTAATGATGGTGGAATTTATAGCTTTGTGAAGGAACCCAGTTTGGAAAAAGGTCTGGATAGCTTTGGTGACATCGTCTGCAATTATGGACCATGCTACCTTGTAAAAATGAGTTGTGTACCTTGTCACTATGAAGAAGCTTTTGCCCTCTATCTCAGAGGAACATGTCAATATGTTACAAGCAGATGTCACAAGAATAATTATATTATTATAATATAATAATATAACAACAGGTACTGATCCAAGTGACCCAGATATTACACATTGACATTATGTTTGTTGTTTGAAATTCCCAAAAAATCAGAGACATCATGCTAGTAATCCATCCGAGAGATACATTATTCTTTACTGGTACTTGCTTAAATGCATCTAAGCACAATACATCAATGGCTCATACTACTTGATAACTTCAATTTTATATCCTTAAAATCTGCCATTAACAAATAAGATTAAGGAAGAAGTGAAAACTAACCTTTGGAGAAAGCCCTTGAACATGTATTACAAGACAATATATAGTTTCCCTCCATCCATCGATATAAAGTCTGACTTTTCAACAGGGATATAATTGAGAGTTCATGGAGAGATTATCCATTTGACGTGTAAATGTGTTGAAGGACTATGTCAGAACACATTATACAGACAAATTAATATAAACTGCAAATTAAAGTTCATTCTTATTAACTTCCAAATGTTAATGCTCCATGTCTAAATCACAAGATAAACCTAAGACAAGGCAAATAAGCTCACGGGCCTCATTCAAATTTACAACAGGAGGATAGGCCATGGCCCATGGCAGCTGTGATTAAGTTCCCCGAAATGGGAAAAAGAAACCAATTTTGATGCCAAAAGAGCCCCAAGGTTTCCTATATATAGTATATCCGTATTCCGTAATATTGAATCTTTAAAAACTGGTAAATGATTTTGGAAGTTGAAAACCATTCTGCATATATATATTGTCCTGAGAATTATTTTCCAGATGATAACATGTTATAAAATCAATCGTAATTAAGATTGTGAAAGTAAAGCATGCAAAATACCAAAACAATTAGAAAGAAATCAATCCAATCATGGAGAATTCCCAAATATGGAATTTAATTATAATCAACCCAAGATATGAAAGATTGAAGACAAATAAATAAAAATAAAAGAAAAAACAAAGAAATCCCAATTCTCTTCCTTCATGATCTCAATATAACAATTGAGCATAGGATTCATCACAATAATAATTAAAATTATTCTGGTCCAATATACAAGAGCGACCAATTAAGTAAACCGATAATTAAATAACTGGAGATAGATAGATCAAGCTTTGCTTCAGATGATCAAACACGACCTTCAACGGTGTAATTTCCGAGGACAAGAGTGGCACGAAGGAAAGAATTACTGGGCATGTTAACGATCCGACCGGTGCTCTCTTCCTTGCAAATTAGCCCTCCGATGCCTTTAAGGTGAATGTCGATGATCTGATACTTGCCACCATTACGAATTTCAAACACATTCCCCACATACAGAAACTCATGCCTCCAAATCAAATGCAGAAACTCGCAAAGTTGTTGCAGAACCCTAAGCCCCACAAAATAACTCATTGCCAGAAGATTCAAAACCAGTCGAGTCAGTAACCCAACGTACCCTTCGTCGTAAACGATATCGGTGATGAGAATAAGCTCCACGACTGTAAAAACAGCTAATTCGAGATTAAGGAAGTAATTGATCTGTGCTTGGGCCGACCCTTTGCGCCTATCAGAAGGACGGAAGATGCCTTTGAGGAGGAACAATGTGCTGCTAAGGATCAATACTTCCCAGACTTCCTTCATCTTCCCCATGACTTTGGCTCGGATTTCCAGGCTGTTCACAAGCCCCTGGACGAGTTTTTCGCCGTGGGAAAACCATAGCATGGACATGGTCACCGTGATAATCAGAGTGATGATGCTGACGATTGTTCGTTCGAATGCTGTTTCATACCTCTTAATGGATTTGGTTTTCTTCAGGAAAGGGTCTTTCATGGGATTCATTTTGACGGATTTGTTTTGTTTTTTTTTCTTTTTTTCTTTTCTTTGAGAGCTCGGATATCAGTTTTGAGATATCACAAATGCTTTGCTCTTAAGGGGTTTTTAATTATCCCAATCAGTAGCAGTTGATAAAAACTATGAAACAGAATTTATCTCAAAAAAGGATTTTGAGAGATGATTCTCCTGATAAAGCGCGGTTGTCGTTCAACCATTGTATTGTATACCTCCTAAAGAGGGCATACTGTCAAAAAAAAAAAAAAGAGGGCATACTTTAACTAATTACCTCTTCCTTAACATAATTATATGCATTTTTTGTTTTTCTAATAAAAGTTTAAGTAACAGAATAACAGATGATGTTGAAAGTTTCAAATTTACTTAACTTCCTGTTATGCAGGACGTTTGATTTGAAGATAATTCTTGTTCATTATTTTGATTTCCAAACAATAATAATCCAAATAAAGAGAGACTCAACTTGTTACGTTATGTCTTCTAAGATTCCTTTCTATCCAAATTATAATATATACGCATGCAGTCCATACATATCCAATCCAATCACGACCCATTTGAATATTTCCCCTACAAGTACTAATATATGTGTTCTGATCTGATTTGTGGAGGACAGCCATGGTCTCTTTAAAGAGAGAGGGTTTGAATACATCCTCTGTTGAAGCTTAGCTTCTGGGTTTTGGATATCAAAGGGAAGAGGAGTGATGTATGTTGCTGTGTTTGCCAAGGGCCAATGCAGGAAAGCAATCAAGTTAAAAGCTTTTTGGATAGGGCTGATAATAGCCTGAGATGAAGGTTACCTAAAAGAGGTGGAATGTGAAATGGAATCTAGAGTTGCAAAGGAAATAATGTTTCAAAATTTCCCCTCCATCAAAGAAAACATACTTGGATTGGGGTGCAGAATGGAAGATAGATCAACTATATTCACAAACATCAAAAACACAAGCAGGATCCAGTGATCTCCATAAGCAAAACTATATAGAACTAAGACTATGCAAAAACCAATCAGAATTCTAGAAAAAGGATTTCATCCACACAAGATGTAAAGTACTAGTACTATTATATATATCCAAGATGCAGTAGCAATGACATTATGTCATCAACACCACAACAGGGGAAAAGTAAGAAACAAGACTAACATGAAATTCTCCCATACATAAGAGAACAACAATAAAAACCAGGAATCCCAGAAAAATATCCAAACTGTTTATGCAGAGCATAAACACTAGTAAATATATATTTATGTTTTCATTTCCATTTTAGATACTGAGCACTAATTACTTAGCAGAAATAAGTTGCTGAGCCTGATTCTCTTGCTGCTGCTGATAGTTAAGAGGCCTCCTGAAGAGCATGATATGTGGCTCAGGGCGATGAATGGCATAATGAACCCAACCGCGACTCTGCTGCACTCCAATGGCACGCCACTCATTCTACAACACAAGATAAAACATGAATCAAATCACTCCTCTACACCCTCAAAAACTGAAAAACTAATGCACATAACATCATCAATATTGTTATCTTAGATTATAAAATGAAAGAAACACAACCCATAAACCATAAATGACATTGAAAATCATACTTCATTCATCCAAATCATACTTAACAACCTAGCAAGGTGATGCAGATCTACTACATGCGCTATGAGGGAAAATCATATATACTAGAAAAATCGAAGTTAGACACATGAGCAATGACAGAAACAAATGAGAAGTGACAACTGATCCCTAAAATTGAACATTTATAAACAACAAATATAATAGGATGGAAAATTGAAGCTAAACTTAGAATGCAAGGGCTCAGATGCTGTACCCAATAAGTTGCAATATTAAAAGCCAGTCATTCCCATTGTTTTGATTGATGGACTAACAAACTCAGAAATCGGAATTATGATTATTAATTGGTCCCATTGCTAGACAATCAACTAAGCAAACCATAATAATAAAACATATCCACACTAAACAGACATTGAAATCAATTTAGAACAGAGAAAAAATGAAAAACCCTAAGAGACATACCTCAGAGAGGAGGCGATTCTTAGGGAGAAGTTTGGCCACTTCTGGAGGAAGAACAACGTGCCTGCACGGACACCACCGTAAACATAAGTTAGATAAATACAAAACAAAAATCAATTCAATTTAAAAACCTAATCCTTAGCAAAATTAAAACATAACCAAGAAATCAAAACCAGTCGAGGACAGAACGGAATCAAGTTATACCTGTACTCATAAGTATCATCGAAGTATTTCTCAGAGTATTGGATCTGACCCATTCTTTTCACCAGATTTTCTTATACAATTTCAAAGGCGAAGTTCGATTTCAGGGATCGATCTGTAAACGGGAAGCAAGCAACTGAAGCACAAAAAAAAAAGAAAAAAGGAGAAAATCATCGAAAATTATAGTAAACCGTACACTCAAATCAACAAAAGAAAAAAAAAAGTTGAAAAGTATTTCGTAACTAGAAAAAGAAAGGGCAATGGAGCGTCAGCGTACCTTCAAGTGAAGAGCGCGAGAGAGAGCGAAATGAAAGTGAAAGGAGTGAAGAGAAGTGAGAATGGGAGTTGGGACTATTAAAATAGGGGGCAAAGCTGTAAAAAGGATATTTTTGGTAGGGGCAAAGGTAAACTGCATTTCCTATTTTACTTTAAATATGGAAATTTGAAATTTAAAATTTGAATTTCTCCCGCTTTTGGACTGAATCTTTTGTCTAACGAATAATATAAATAATTAATTAAAATTAAATTAATAATCATCCTTTTCTCCTTTTCAAAAAAAATATATCATCCTTTTCTATTTCCTTTTTCCTTTTTTTTCCTTCCTGGTTCCAAATTTTTTCTTTTAACGGTTGGTTTCCTCTACAACGTTCAAATTTGCGTTTACTAAATTGACGACACATATTGTGCCACGTTGCATCTATGTAGGATTATTAAATAATTAATGTGATATTCGTCAATTAGGGATAAACATATGTTTAAAATTTGGAGGGACAAAAAGGAAAGTGCGATTTCCCCGTAAAACGCAATTTCGGGATAAACACAAGAAAAAATTGAACCATCTAAATTCTAAAGAGAGAAGAAAGATTTGCGCAACTTAACCCCAAAAGCTATTTTTACAAAAGAGTGCATCAAAATTTAGGAAATTCCTCCGGTAAGCTTCCCCCTATATAGTATTTCACAAAAACTGTCTGATTTCTCATTTTTTGCAATTTGGTTTTCTTTTCTTCTTTTTTTTTCTGTGCTACAAGCCAAAAAAAAAAACAAATATGTACCACGATTACTTCACTTGGTCCTTAATTGACTTCCATTTGCTGTACAACAGAAGGACAAAAACGACATAACTCTGTACAATTAGGAGGAAAAGTCTATTGAAAAAGTAGCTTCTCCATGCTCAAAATTTGATATGCCCAACCCCACAAAATTAGTTATCGTTCAGCTTCTGATTTAGTAATCAAACGAATTCCTGGGACTGGCTTCTGTAGAATTGATGTACCCTGGAAGATCATCATCTGGTAGTCTCTTTTATATTGGCTCAGCTGCAATTAGTATTAAAAATAATGTTTGTTACATTCACTGACTGATAATATGAATGTTAAACCTGAGAGAGAGTGATATATAAATTGGTCATACCTCCTCTTGAGTTACCTTCCCGAATCCGAATTTGCTTGTCCAAATGGATTCTGCTTCATCAGCTGCTGGAAGCACAAGGTTTTTCACATTTAGGAAGCCAAGCAGCTTCTCAATGCAATTAAACAGACATTGGAAATAACCCTGCAATGCAAAATCGATGTTTGTTTAGTTTAAACGATACATAATGTCTTCATTGAAATGACCAAAGAAAAGCTTGGGTTGGGGGAAAGGGTTGTTGCCATCAAGCACTGATACTTACTTGCCCTTGACATTCAGTACTTGTTGCGACTAAGGGAATTTCAGCCACTTCCTGCCCAAAGATCCTAAAAATACCAGCTGACACAACCACTTGACTGCATGACAGGAAAAGCGAGACATCACACTCAGACAACCCCATTTAGGAGATAACAGTGAAAAGAAAATTAAAACAAGACAAACATATGAGCCTCACTTGACAGTTAATATCGCACAGTACATGCCACCAAAATCTTGGCCCTTCACAGTTCTCCTGCAAAAACCAACTTGTGTTATTCTTAGCATACCAAACTTCAAGGGAGCACTATATAATGACAATTTTATGAGAAAAAGTAGTAAAATACAAGCAGATCATATGACATTCACTTACCCATAAACCATCGATGGGATGAGATCACCTTTAGTTGATCCAGAGTCACTTATAGGATCAAAACGGTCCTAGAGCACAAAAGCATCATCATAAATCATTAGTACTAAATTAGATACATTCCTAATTACATTAAAGTGATAATAAGCACAGCCTACGAGAGGAGAGGATGGATCATGTATTACGTGACTGCAGCAAATACAGGACTTAAAGCTTTACATTAAAGCAACACAGGCTAAACAAGATGGCCGGGCCCTAGAGGCCCAAAAACAAACTATTTACTTTCTTGTTAATGATGATGTTATAACCAGATGGATGAAAAGATAACTTCTAATCACTTACATGGAAGATAGAGACAGCCTTGGACAGCAACACTCTTGTGTCATCAGAAGATGTCATTTTCCCACTGAGAACCCTCCATCTTATATCAAGATTGGCCTTGCTCTCCGAACCACTTTCTTCATGCTTCTTCTTTACAATGAGCAGAGACGAGTCAGGAAGCTTCTCTTCTCCACGTAGTACTAATTTCTGTAATGCACAATGAATTTTATTGCAGTCGCTGCAACAAAACCACTTTCCTTTTGGCAACTCCTGTTGAAATCATGGTGTCAAATACTAATCAAGTAATAAATCAATATTGGAAAAATATACATTATGTAACAGAAAAAAGTGACACCTTAAGGTCAGCCATATTGTGTTCCCTCAGACAGCCCACATGATACTCTCTCTCACACTGTAAGGAGAAAATGAAGAACAAAAATCATTAAATGTCAACCAGAGAGATAGCATAAGTACTTAGACACTTAAATTTGACCACTCGCAGCACAAACAGAACCAAAAATATACCTGATCACAAAGTATAACAGTGCGAGGACCAAATCCTGACCGGCTATAAGCATGACCTCTGAAAAAAATAATATTACGTTAATACAGAAGGGAGAAATAAAGTTGAAAGAGAAACTAGGAGGGATAGATATAAAGTAAAACAGCAAGATGGGAACAAACAAATTAAGCATGTGCACGAATGAAGGACCAGACCATGTAGAACAGAAATTACACAATTTGCAATTAAATACAAGTGTGAGATCAGATTATGTGGTTCCCAGCAATGTAGTGTAAACTAATGAAACAATTGAACAGTCTAAGAAGATTTCAAGTCTAGGTTGTAATGCTCGATTTAACAACTAGGTAATTGCAATTATTTAGTTAGATGTAAAAGTTATATACATTTATTTAAGTTAAAAATTCACACTGTTTGGAATAAGAGCAGGTATTTCAAGGATGAGATGATTAACAACATTACAAATATTCATAATGGTTATGAAAAGAATGGACCTAACCTGCATAGCACACAAACACTGATAACTTCAGTCTCTGGAGTTTTGATAATTCGAATGCATCTCTTGGTTATCTGTTCTATCGGATCAATTCCAGCAACTCTTCCAGCAGCTATAGCATTGGCATTATGTTCCACAAATTTCTCCTTTTGGAAGGTATTCTGGCAATATCTACAGTGCCAGATACCAGTTGGAATGATAGGTAGGGAAACACAATCTGCAATCAGCCAGTAATGGTTCATGAATTCAACTAGAACTAGAATAAGCTTTACATGGAGAAACACATGTTTTGATTCAAAGGCAGGAAAAGTGCATTTCTGAAGATTTCAAATTGATTTTTTTTGGGAACTGTTCAAATAAGGCAGAAATCACAGTCAATAAACCCCAGCACAAGGCACACTCAAGGTGACCCAAGAGAAACACAAAATATAACTAAAACAGAGCAAAAGTAAGTCTTTAAATAGGTACAAAATGGTTTAAACTCTCCCATTCAGTGCAAAGTTAAGTTGCAAGGAAAGGTGATAGCATGAGGAGAGAAGGAGGACAAAGACAATTCTCACATGTAAGGTTGCACTTGTTTCCAAGAGCAACCCAACAAAATCAATATAGATTCCATTCACTATGCAATATAATTAACAAATGGGAACTATAAGTAGTCGAAAGTTGAAACATGTCCAGACAATTTTGCCTCCACCAGGGCCATTCAATCAATTAATGCATTACGGCCAACTAAGAGCAAAAGACATAGTCCAAAACTTAGAGGCAAAAGATAGTAAGACAACCACATTATTTGACAAAAAATGCAGCAAAGTATAAAACATACAAGAAACAAACAGTAGGCACTGAGACAAAGTGTACATGAATTTTGGAAGGTGATGAGGAGTAAAAAGATAAGTTTTCAGATTTTAGAATATGGTTTGACATTCCCCCTCCAACTGCTCATACGTCAATTGTAGCCTAAAAATCTGATGATACCAATTAATATTCAAGGAAGAAGTGAAAACTAACCTTTGTGAAAAGCCCTCGGACATGTATCACAGCACAATAGATTCCCTCCATCCAAACAGATGCTGCAAAGGTCGTCATTCTCATTTGTTGAAAACTTCCGACTTTTCAACAGGGATATTGACAGTTCATGGAGAGATACTCCATTTGAAGTATAAATGTGCTGGAAACTGTAGAAAAGGACATAACAGAACACATTATACAGATATATATTAAATGCACAAATTCATTCATATTAACTTCCAATGTTCCATGCCTAAATTTCTGAGCCTGGCCCAATCATATATTGCCATTGTAATTGCCACATATAAAAAAAGATGCAGAACCTAAATGAACCGTGGCTCGCTATTGCAAGATATCAATCACAAGATCAGAGTTAACCAAAAGCAGCAAAGCTTGACAATCTAAGACTAAACAAAAGACTTACGGCTTGCGACGAGTTGCCCAACCAGCATGAGCTTCAAACTGTGAGGGGCTGATCTGCACATTTAACACAAAGAAAATCAAATATCTGAGAGGACTCGAGGAAAGACGATTTCACAGGGGACAACAGAAAATATACCTCCGCGTTGCAGCAGGTGCAAAGTATTCCAAAACCCTTTTTGTAACCAACAAGCATTTTCTGCAACACATCAAATCCACACTTGGAAAAGACATCTATTTAAAATAGACAAAATTTAGGCAAAAATACATTTCCACCAACCTTTCCACGGACAAAATACGCTACTTCAGCTCCATCTGGCAACCCATTTTCCTCAAATACAAGTTTATGCATCCGCAGATCCCTTTGAAAGCGGTATAAAAGATATTTACAAAAATTCCAAAAAAAAAAAGAATGCCAAAAGTGACTAGACCACATACAACAGAACGGATGTCGAACAGATAAACGGAATTATAAAACACAAAGAAAACACTTACTTTCTAGTTACTTTTCCCTTAGTTTGTGACGAGCTGAATTTTGAAGGACTTATAAGAGACTTTGAAACCACAGTCGGTTTAGGTGATCTGAAATAAATCAAACAGAAATTTAATAAAATCTTAAAATAGATGACACAATGAGTTAAACTGTAAAAACAAATATCCAATCTTTGATCCTGCGGAGTAGCGAAACAAATAGTATCTCATGTGAGTAAAAATATTAAGGGAACTTTCTGTGTTCATCCACATGTCAATTGTTACGACATAATAAATTATAATGCAAAAATGATTCTAGTTATCATTTACACAAATTTAATGAATTCTTATTATCAGCAACATGCATAAAACCAGCAAATCACTCGTAAATTTGACACAAACTGAGATCACACTTCTACTGCTGACAGAAAAATGTAAACGCAACCCAAAGATTAGAACACTATGGATAAGAAAGTTTCTAATATAAAAAGAAATTACAAGAAAATTTCATTTCTCCACCTTCCATACTCCAGAAAAAAAAAGATCTAATTTCCTATTCTTAGTATTGATTTAACAAGGCTAATCCTTGGGCTTAACAAAAATTAATCATTCTGCAACAACGTAACCAATCAATGAATAAATTTACAAAGGTGAACCCAAAACCATAGGCTAGAGAATAAACCGTACCGATCAGTAGTATCAGCCACATCAATTAAACTGCCTCGAGAACCTTTTACATCAAGGCATGAATTACATAGAATCACAGGTTTCTCGGACACCACTCCAGAAAGAGACTCTACAATAACAAAGCAAATAACATTAAAATGTGTGCACAAACATCAATGAAAATGAGAAAATATGTACAAAAAAGAAATGTAAATCAACCTCTGCAGTTCAAACAAAAGCTGGAGTTCTTCATGAAAGAACCAATCACCATCCGCAGAGCATTCTCCAATGTGGTCAGTGAGTTCTCTTTGCACGCAATCATTATATCACGCAGGGTGCTCCCATTCTCCAGGTAAATATACTCTGCTGGACGTTTGTTTGAGCTACCCGCATGAATCTCATATAAGGTAGGGGCAACAATCTACATTTATAATAAAAAGATTCAGAAAAGCAACATTAAGATATTTGCTTATTTGCAAATGAAAAGGCAGTATAATAAGACATATTGAAGAATAAAAAACTTACGTTAACCCCATTGCATGCACTACAAAAACACAATATGCCAGAGCCCGTTATAACTCCTTGAAGCCCACGTGTCCCAGAAGCTCTTGTAATCTACAATAACAGAAACATTAAAAATCCAAAATGGAAAACAAAAGCTCAATACAATCAAGCATTTCACCAATAAAAATCTTGTAGAACAGTACCTTTGAGCTCCGTGTATACCTCACATTTAGTCCCTCAAGCATACCCGTATCAAAAAGGTCTTTTAACTTGGTTGGGAAATTTCTCAGTGTCTTAGTAGACACATTGGTTTCCTGCTTCAATGGACTATCCACACTCTCAGCTCTATCATCATCAGCACCACTTTTCAAATCACTTGCTTCTACCGGCTCCACCTTTGGTTTCAACATGGATCGAGTAAACCTCCTTAGAGGCTTCTCTACCTTCACCACCTCCTCTACCTTACTATCACCCTCGCAACTAACCAAAGCCAACCTTCCCAAATCCCCTTCGCATGGCTCACTTTGCACCACCAAATCCTCCTTTCCTTTTCCTACTTCTAGATTCTTTGATGCATGTTCCTGTTCACTTTCCTTTGATACATTTACCAATTCACCTTCCTTTGATGCATTTTCCAATTCACCTTCCTTTGATGCATTTTCCAATTCACCTTCCTGTGATGCATTTTCCAATTCACCTTCCTTTGACACATTAACCAATTCACCTTCCTTTGATACATTTTGCAATTGACCTTCCTTTGATATATTTTCCAATTCACCTTCCTTCTCTCCAACATCGACATCCATTTTGGGTTCCTCTACTTCCTCCTCCTCTTTCTCCTTATCTTTTTCTTCTTCCTTTTCTTCCCCCTTCTGTGTTTCTTCTTGTGAAACTATTGCAGCCTCTTCAGGTTCAGCTTTCTCCTTTCCTTCCTTTTCAATTTCATCTTCACACATTGGTTCAACAACCCCATCTTTAACTTCCTCTTCCTTTTCAAGTTCCGTCCTTTTCGACTCCTCTTCTTCAGAACCAACAACATCCCTCTTAGGCTCTTCCACATCCACAACATCACTTTTAGCCTCTTCTTCACTCATCAAATCCACCAATTCCTCCACAGCCCTAACAGGTTCCTCCAAATCACCCTTCTCTTTCTCAACCTCCGCTTCTCTCTTCAATTTCTTGTTACTCCTGCGACCTGGGCTCCATACCGGTCCAGTGTGGACCTTCTTAGACCGAGTCCGACCCAAAGACCCGCAGATCTCTGCTTGAACCTTCAAAGCAAACTCGAATTCACGCTTCAGACCCGTCCTCACCCGAGATAACACCACGAAATCCTCCGCGTCCTTACCGTTCGCCATTTTAATTTAACCCAAAAAAAAAAGGCAAAACCCCAGATCAAATCAAAAACCCTAAAGACTCTGTTTCCAGAAATAAATCAAGAAAGATATAGAAAAACATGCATGCAGAAGGATCAACCAACAAAAGTCTTTTGCGATTTCGAAATTTTATGAACAGTAACTGATGATTGGGGAAAAAATTAGGGTTCCTCTTGTTGGTTTTGTTTGTTTTGCTGATTGGTGGAAGGAAAGATGACAATGGTTTTCTTAGAGAGAGGAAAAAAACAGGGGAGGAGAGAGAAGGAGAGAGAGGACAACCTTTGTATTTACAGAATGACCAAAATAGCCCTCCCGAGTCCCGAATCGACATGTTTTTCCGATTTGCCAACGTGTCATAGACTTCTAATTATTATTTTCCTGTACTACTCATACTCCTAGATTTTTGCATTAGTGACCTCTCTTATTTTGGGAACTTTTGCAAATATTCCCAATTGATTGTTTTTATTTTTTTGGCAACGAAATTCCCAATTGGATTTAGCGAACCCTCTAGCAAAGGTAAGGGTAGAAGATAATCCAAATTTCATTTCTAAGTTTTGAAGTATCTATGTAAGTATGTAACCAAAAACAGAAAGAAATAAGTACTCATAAACTATTTCTAAATGTACCCAAAAAAATTAAACTATTTCTAAAACTTACTATAATAGTAAAGATATATGGAGTATATAAAGAATTCTGATTAATTTTCTGTAAAAAAATTTAAAAAAAAATGATTGATTAGAAAATAGTTAACGTGGCCATTTTCTGTAAAATTGTTTCAAGAAGAAAAGAATATGAAAGTAGAATTACAAACAATCTAGATATCCAACAAATTGTTGGCCAAAAAAGAACATATCCAATAAATTGATTGTACAATGTTATTCAAATTTCACAATTAAAAAGTAGTAGCAAACCTATATGCCATGATTGTCTTTTCACAATTAAGCTAGTGCACTTGCTGAGGAGGTTTACTTTCCCCCCTTTTCTACTTCTCGTTGATGTTTGCTCCAAGTTTCTGTATGTTGTCCTCCAGAATACCATCCCTTATTATCCCTTCTTTTAAGAGTTTGATACTCTCCCTGCAGATGTTGGATGGTTTCCTCCAAATCCTTATTTTTTGTCTTCAAAGCTTGGTAATCAGCCTCCAAACTCGTCCATGTCGATTTCTCTTGCTTCAATGATTTATTCTCCTTTTCCATTCTTGCAACATTACCTTGGAGAATATCGGCTTTGAAACTGGCAATATGGTCTTCAAGTTTTTTAATTTTTGATAAAACCTGGGAAATACCTTGTGACAACCCTCTGCAATATAATTGGAAAAGAAGGTTTCGGACCTTCTGGGTAAATTGATGGTCCCAGATTCTCCTGATACTCAGCAGCCATCTCTTCCAAACAGATTTCTTGAAATAATTCTAATTCTTTCATAAACGAAAAAAGTGACTGACCTTCAGCTTCATCGGTTTCCTCATCCACATCGACATCCTCATCTTCATCATCATTGTCATCTTCATAGCTGTCCGTAGAAAGGCTCTCCCATAAATCATCATTTGGAGAAGTAAACTCATGATTTATTGGTTTTTTAAGAAGCTTCTCTTGCTTAATGCGGTTTTCTTTCTCACCATGACTGTTTTGCCCATATTGGCCTTTGCTAGGCAAAAACCCCTTCTTCATGCCAAACATTTTTTACTATAAAATCCTAATTTTGAAACAGATTAAAAAAAACCCCAAATAAGGAGTAAGGACTAAGAACCTCTAAGGAAAATACTTGAAGAATAAAACAAGGAAAATGAAAAAGGATGTGAAACGGAAGGAAAACAAACCATACCCAACAAAAGACAGAGAAAGGGAACCCACTGCTCCTAGAAGTTTTTTTTTTCAAATACCTAGAAGGATTTACCATATGACAAAACAAAACCCCAAGAGGGATTAAAACGAACCAGAGAGGTGCGAACAAAAGAAGAAAAACAAAGGACAAAATAACACAATATCTGATCAAGACCAAGGATGAGAAAGAGGAAAACCGGGTGGGTTCATAGCCATGAAAAAATTAGATCTAACAAAAAAGAGTTAGTTTTAAAAAGATCAGAGACTTGAAGGAGAAAGTTGAAGTTAAGAGCTTTCAAGTGGTAGTTGAACGGATGGAATCCGCCATCGCCGGACGGCAGTCACTGGAGATGATGGAGGTTACCACCACTTAGATGGGCATGGTTAAAGAAGCTCCGGGGAGTGAATAATAACGACTTTACTTATAAAGTTAATAATTTTGAAGTTCTTAGTTAGAAACAAAAATGCTAACACCACCTCCCTAAATTATACTTTCCAAAAATTTTAAAAAACATCCACCCATTAACTAATTGTTTTTTAGAGATAAAATTGTAAAAACAGTTTTCTTTGTAATAATTTAACTCTTTCCAGATAACTATTTGTTGTTTCCCTATAAACTTTATTAAAATCAAATAGTTGTTATATATATATATATATATATATATATATATATATATTAGGTCCAAGTCAGGGATGGATCCAGTATAGGGGCACTAGGGGCACATGCCCCCACTGAAATCCTCCAGTCCCTTTGAGATATGTTAAAAAATAAATTTGAGATGTTTTAATTTTGTAGTTGTGCCTCCATTAAATATGATAAAATCAAAAAAAAATATAGTAAAAAAGTAAATAATTTATACATTAACTCCAAATACAATAGTTATTTTCTATTACTAATCCCACTTTGGTAACATGTATCTTTTGTTCTTTTGTATTTTCAAATTTCATTTTTATCTTTCACAAATCATAACTAACTCCACACTCTTATATGCCTTCTATACCCTTTATTATTTGTTTAACTCAAGGAATCTCTGTTAGCAAATTTTCAATTTAACCATAATAGAAAATATGAACAGGATTGGATCTTTTAACCCAAACAAATCAACCACACACATATTAACAAACAAGAAGGTTTAGACCAACATACCTTTGTCCATAGCCTTTCCAGAAAATCTTGAAGCAGGGTGATTTTCTCCTTTCTTCCTTCTACTTTAATTGTTTCTCTGATGGATGAGAAACCCTAGCCGTCAAGTGTCTTTAGGTCCTAACCCTAGTAGGATTACTAAAACCTTATGGACCTCTCTAAGGCCTTGTCTAACTAGGATTTTAAGTCCATCAACTAAAACCCTTAATGACAAGGAAAGCCCAAAGTTATATGGGCCAAACCAATTAGATTAAAATTAAATCCAACAATCTCCCACTTGGCCCATATAATGACTTGAAGATTCAATATACCTTAAGTGCGCATTTTATATTGAAATTCACAAGCCATATCATTCCTTTGATTGAATTGAGTTAATCGGATCATGGCGGTCACAAGTCTAATAACAACTTGATCCCTTCCATGTATCACATAGTTAACCCATTTCAAAATGGCCTTATGGAGAATAACCATAATTGAGGAACACTATAATCCTCATATAATGTCATCACACAAAACAATAATGTATACAGTATAATGTGGATAACAAATAATAAGCAGAAACACAACTTTAACTGAATTCATCCAGTGTCATAACTGTAAGAGCAAGACTATTTAATGTATATATATACAAAATGCTATCATGCTAACAAGGACTTATCTATAAGGCCCATTCTTTCACCATGCCCTACAAATGTCTTGGGCGGTAGTCCTTTAGTTAACGGATCCACTACCATCAAGTCAGTACCAATATGCTCAATAGACACTGTGCGTTTCTGTACTTCTTCCTTTACAGACAAATACTTTAAATCCATATGTTTAGCACCTTTCGAGTATTTGTCATTCTTTGAGAAGAAGACAGCTGCGGAATTGTCACAGAAAATTCTCAGCGGCTTAGGTATCAACAACTCCAAACCCTGAGATAAAGTTCCGCAACCACAATCCATGAACTGTAGCCTCAAAGCATGCCACAAATTCAGCTTCCATGGTGGAAGTAGCAATAACTGACTGTTTTCCACTCTTCCATGATACTGCTCCTCCGGCTAACAGGAACAAGTAACCAAATGTGGATTTTCTTGAGTCCACACAACCAGCATAGTCTGAATTCGAGTAACCAATCACCTGAAGATGATCTGTTCTCCTATACGTGAGCATGTAATCATTGGTGCCTTGTAAGTACCTAAGGACTTTCTTTGCAGTTTTCCAGTGGTCCATTCCGGGATTACTTTGATATCGGCCTAACATTCCAACAGCGAAGCTGATATCTGGCCGAGTACAGGTCTGGGCATACATTAAGCTCCCAACCACTGATGCATAGGGAATAGATTCCATAGCCTTTCGTTCCAAATCATTCTTAGGACATTGCATTTGACTGAACTTGTCCCCTTTCTGAATTGGAAATATTCCAGCAGAACATTTTTCCATTCCGAATCTCTCTAACACTTTATTGATGTAGCTCTTCTGAGACAATCCTAACAGTCCTTGTGATTTATCACGGAATATTTCTATCCCTATCACATAGGATGCCTCATCCATATCTTTCATTTCAAATTTGTTAGAGAGAAACTTCTTTACATCATGTAACAACCCAGCGTCATTAGTAGCAAGAAGAATATCATCAACATATAGGACTAATATAATGAACTTACTCCCACAGACCTTCATATAGATACACCGATCAACAGTGTTTTCTACAAAATCGTATGACTTTATGGTATCGTTGAACTTAAGATACCATTGTCTGGAAGCTTGTTTCAGTCCATATATTGACTTCTTTAACTTACACACCAACTTTTCTTTTCCTGTGGTCGAAAAACCTTCTGGTTGGTCCATATATACCTCTTCTTCAAAGTCACCATTTAGAAAGGCGGTCTTTACGTCCATTTGGTGAAGCTCCAAATCATAATGAGCCACCAAAGCCATAACAATCCTTAAAGAGTCTTTCTTTGAAACTGGAGAGAAAGTCTCTTTGTAGTCAATGCCATCCTTTTGAGTGTAACCCTTGGCGACAAGTCTGGCCTTATATCTTTCTATGTTGCCTTTCGAGTCTCTTTTGGTCTTGAAGACCCATTTACAACCAACTCGTTTTGAACCTTCAGGCAACTCAATTAATTCCCAGACTTTGTTGTCATCCATTGATTTCAACTCTTCTTTCATGGCATTTAACCACTTTTCGGAATTGTTACATTCCATGGCTTGTTTGAGTGAGACTGGGTCATCATCAATGCTCAAGTCACATTCATGTTCAATTGAGTAAACCTCAAAATCCTGCGAAATAGCTGGTCTTCTTTGCCTTACAGACCTCCTTAATGCCACTTCTTGTGGTTCATTTACTGTTTGCTCAATTTCAACTTGTACATTATTTGCTGGTTCATCTTGTTGATTTGGAGGATCAACACCTTCATGTTCACCTTGTGGGTTTGTGACATGAATTCGTTGTTCTCGTACGTTGTGCAATTGTGATACAACGAGAGGAACAACAACTTGATGAGAATCATTGGACGTAGGGATTTCACCCTGAATTTCTTTAATGTCCACTTTTCTTTGTTCTCCACTCCCACTGAACTGACCATTCTCAATGAACCTAGCATTCCCAGACTCAACTATTCTCGTACTATGGTTAGGACAGTAAAATCTATAACCCTTTGACTTTTCTGGATAGCCAATGAAGTAACCGCTAATGGTTCTTGCATCAAGCTTCTTTTCATGTGGATTGTATATCCTTACTTCTGCTGGGCATCCCCAAACATGTAGGTGCCTCAAACTGGGTTTCCTACCTGTCCATAGTTCATAAGGTGTCTTAGGAACTGCCTTACTAGGAACCCTGTTTAGCAGATATACAACAGTCTTTAACGCATGCATCCACAACGACAAAGGTACATTACTATAACTCAACATACTCCTAACCATTTCCATAAGAGTACGATTCCTCCTTTCAGCTACACCATTTTGTTGTGGTGTATCGGGCATAGTATACTGTAAACATATGCCCCGACTTTCAAGAAACTTTGCAAATGGACCAGGACATTGTCCACTCTCATCATATTTACCATAATACTCACCACCTCGATCTGATCTCACAACCTTTACCTTTCTATCTAACTGCCTTTCCACCTCATCAATGAACACCTTTAGGACATCCACTGATTGAGACTTTTCATGCAGGAGATATATATAACTATACCGTGAGTAATCATCTATAAAGGTAATGAAGTACTTTTCACCATTCCATGATGGAGCATCAAAGGGACCACATATATCAGTGTGTATCAACTCAAGAAGTTGACTACTTCTTGTGGCTGGATTCTTTGATGTGTGACTGGCTTGCTTTCCCTTTATGCAATCCACACATACATTCCAGTCAACAAAATCCAATTGAGGTAAGATATCACCTTTCACCAACCTCATAATCCTTTCTTTGGATATGTGACCTAATCTTTGATGCCACAAGAAAGCAGAGTTTTCATTATGTGCACTACGCTTACTACCTATATTGTGTTCAACATGAAACAGGGATTCAGAAAAATTAACATCAAGATTGAAACGATATAAACCATCAATTAAAGTACCAGATCCATAAAAGTATTTTTGTCTATATAATGAAAAAACACCGTTTGCAATCTTAAAGTCAAAACCTAAAATATCCATCTGTCCAACAGAAACTAAATTTCTAGCACATTCGGGAACATAAAGACACTTTTCAAGATCTAGATAACAGCCGGTATCCAAGATCAATCTGTAAGTTCCAATCCCTTCTATTCGTGCCTTCATTCTGTTCCCCATATGCAGAAACTTTTCATTTCTGCTTATGGGCTGGATTGAAAGAAATCCCTGCATAACATGTGACACATGAGTAGTTGCACCAGAATCTAACCACCAGGTATTACTAGGAACTTCAATAAGATTTGATTCGAAACATACTGAAACATAATATGTACCTTTCTTTTCGAACCAAGCCTTTCTTTTCGGACAATCTTTCTTGAGATGGCCAATCTTCTTGCAGAAGAAGCACCTCATTTCCTTACGGACATGCCCCTCCTTAACCTTCAATGAGGAATTGTCCATCTTTTTGTCCTTATCCTTTCTACCTGGTTTAGCCTTACTGCTACTACCTCCTTCATGCATCGTGAGATGGACAATCTGTTCCTTCATGTTCTTCAATCTCCCTTCCTCCTGAACCAACATGGCCTTAATTTCTTGAAAGTTCCATTTTTCCTTAAGTGAATTATAATTCACTTGGAACTAGCCAAAATCTAAAGGAAGTGAGTTGATATCGAACTGGACAAGGAAAGACTCACTTACCTCCATTCCCAATGCTTTCAGCTTTGCAGCAAGATTTGCCATTTCAGTCACATGATCATGAATGGGCTGAGACCAGTTAAATTTCTTGGTCGTCAACTCACTCATCAAACTCCCAATAATGGACTTGTCCGTAATGTCCGATTGAGAGTATTCCTTAATTTTCTGCATAAATTCCCTTGCATTGTTAGTTTTCGGCACCGATGGCTTAACATTATCAGCCATTGACATCCGCATCAAGTTCAAAGCCAGCCTGTTGGACCTTTCCCAGGACTCATACAGATACTTTTCATCATCCGTACTGTCCTCCGTAATGGTTGCAGGCTTTTCCTTCAATATGGCTTGGTCTAACTCCATAACACCCAGATGAAACTGGATCTGTTCAGACCATTCCTCATAATTCAGCCCATTGAACTTGATCAGTGCATTGCCTAAACTGAGCATATTAGCTGCATGTTAACAAAACTCACACATTAATGCTTTGAGTAATTAATGGATTCAAACAAATAATAACTTTAAATATGCATTTAAGTTCACCTTTGGGTGATAACTAAAACACATAATCCATAACGATGCCAATTAATATACAAACTTTAATAGACAATATTAAGCATACTCAAATAAACATGCAAGACATCTTTGGATGCACATACATATTCACCAAGTATGTAAATAAGTCACTTTTATTATTATCAATCATAATCAATGATCCACCTTTGGATGACCTCCTAGCAATATAATTAATAACTACAATTGTTCAACTTTTCATATGACAATTAATGGCATCCACTAATTTGAACAATTGCTTAATTTATTAGATGTCTAAATTCTTTTCAAACTAGGCCACTTTGGTGACTAGCTAGTTTTTCCTTTCATTAGACACTGAACTTTAATATCCCAAAATCCAAAACTTTACATGGGAAAACAATGCATGTAGATTTTCCTTTGTATAAACTAATCAGCAAAGGAAACCAATTCCAACAGTAATCAAGATATGCCATAATTGTCAACCATTATTTTAACCAAAATTAACATGATGGCTTTCTGTTATGCTTTGTCCACCAAGCAAAATTCAAATCAGGTTGGACAAATCCATCACCACATGCATTAATAAATTAAATCCTTAATAGCTTGCATGATTAATCAAACAAAACTTGATTCTAAATACAAGTCAACCCTTCGACAATCATGCCCTTAATATATATATATATATATATAATTATATTTATATATAACTAATCAATATAACAGAAACATGTAATATATAATAACATGTAATATATAATATATATATATATATGCTAGCAATCAATCACGTGATCAACAAAATTGCTAAACCATCTCAAAACCAAATCATATCGCAAATCATGAGGACAATATGGCAGACATAATTATGCGATAATTGTCAGGCATATATACATGAATCATAGCAGATTATGTAACATGAGAAAAGGCAAATTCAATTCAGCAAAGCAACTGATGTTAGCCACGCGATGAGCTACAAGCCAACTTTGAATTTTTCTACAGATTGATTACTATTATATTCATGATTTGCATGAAGAACAGACTAATTTTAGAACCGACTAAGTCGACAAAATCAACATCCCAAATCAATAATAAATAAGAATATGATATGCGACATAAAATATAGCGGAAGCTTTAAATCTTTAATGTGTTCTTTGAACTTTCAAGAACACCAACAATTCATGGTAATTTATTGGGTTTAAAACCAAGCTCTTGATACCAATTGTTAGCAAATTTTCAATTTAACCATAATAGAAAATATGAACAGGATTGGATCTTTTAACCCAAACAAATCAACACACACATATTAACAAACAAGAAGGTTAGACCAACTTACCTTTGTCCATAGCCTTTCCAGAAAATCTTGAAGCAGGGTGATTTTCTCCTTTCTTCCTTCTACTTTAATTGTTTCTCTGATGGATGAGAAACCCTAGCCGTCAAGTGTTTTTTTTACGTTATCAAGAGAAAGGAGAGGGTTCATCCCTTTTTATAACAAACCTTTTAGGTCCTAACCCTAGTAGGATTAATAAAACCTTATGGACCTCTCTAAGGCCTTGTCTAACTAGGATTTTAAGTCCATCAATTAAAACCCTTAATGACAAGGAAAGCCCAAAGTTATATGGGCCAAACCAATTAGATTAAAATTAAATCCAACAATCTCCAGTCATGGACTGAGACTAATCACTTTTGGACCGAAAGCGTGAAAAACCCTCTCAACAAATGCGCTTTTGGATATCTAACTTATGTTTCTCACTTTTGTCGGGGTTAGACCACTTACCATCTTAACCAATTACTTATTTATTTTTCTTTTGCATGTGTTGACATGTTGTAGTATTCATAATAAGAATATATTGGCTCAATTAAATAAAAAATTATGAAAATTCATAGAGAATTTTTGTTATATTTTCATTTGATGTAAAATTTTCTATGTATATCATTAAATTATATAATTTTTTAAAGATAAATTATATTTATTTTTATATAAAGTTTTTTTTTACAAAATTTTTTATATAAAGTTAGTACTATAGTGTGTTGTGTACCCCCACTACATATCATTCCTGGATCCGCCCCTGGTCCAAGTATTAAAATGGAATCCCTTCTTTTTACCTTAGTTACATGTTTTAAGAGGCTTTCAACAAAATAAGCAACATTACATTACATCTTTCTATTTCTCTATTTCAAATAAAAACTTGTTACTTGCCTCATGTATTAACTTGGTCTAGATTCAAGATATAAGCATTTTGTACGTTATATATTCAAGTTCATGTGAAGCAAAGAAAAAATAAAGAAGTTTACCAAAAAAAGAAATAAAGAAATGTTCAAAGAGTTATTATGAAAAGAGTTAAGGGTGGTAATTACAATAAAGAAAGCGTAAGAGGACCTGTTAGCAAATTTCAAAGACCACATGAGGCCGAAACAAACAAAATAAGGGCATTCCCGTCCAATTCAGAAATTAGGAAGGTAACACTATTCGTAGTAGTAGTCCCATTATTTTTTACGCTTAAATATTTTTGGAGTTCGTGAAATTTCGCGGCTGAGCCCAATAAACGTTTTTTTTCCAATAAGAATTTGCCAAATAATTTTAGCGAGAGCTTTAAGATTTTGCTAACCTAAATAGCACAAAAGGAAAGACACGTAGGACCGAATGCCTGCACAGCGCGTGACGTTCACAAAACCGCTCGTGGTGCCATTTTCTCCCCCTGGCAGCTTTGTCCTTTGGCTGGATGGGAGTGTTTCTTTATTGAATTTCACTTTGGGCCTTTGGCAAAGGAAGGCCGCCTCCTCATTCACGTGCAACAGGTGGCGCGTGAAAAAAAAAATACTGGATTAAGCGAATGTTTATGTTTATGGGAAATGGTAATTTACACCAAAAAAATTTTTTATAGTAAAAATGAGAATTTTATTATTTTAACAATGATGGCGGGAAAGTATAAATGGTGCCACGTGGCTATTAATTTTATAGCCGTTGGGGATTTAAAAGACTTTTTAATTTTGAATTTGGCGACTATGATGCATAGTTACCGGGATTCCTCATACCCCCGCGATCTACGTTCCGGGATTCACGTTCCGAATTTGGGTACATTTACGTTCGGTTCACTTCGGGATCCCAATTTGAATCCATAAAATTGACGTTCCGAATTTATATATATAAATTGAAGAAATTAAGGTTAAAAAAACATAAATTGATACAAATACAATAAAAAATTAGTTTATTAAGCTATTTTTTTTAACGAATTTGACTTTAAAATACAAAAATTTCTAATATATTAATCTAAAAATTAGCATTTTGTGCTTTTATGTGTCTCAATTTTTATGTAAGTAAGCCAACTAAACTTAATTAATTTATAGAAATTTTGACTATATTTAAAAGAATTCATGATATAAATTATTAACGACCCTAAATTTATTTTAAAACGTACCGCATCGTACCGAATGAGTATACCCCCAACGTATTACGTATCGGTCAAGTAGCGATTCTCGTTCCCGTTCCTGTTCCACGACTCAGATCGTACCTCAATCCAGGTAACAATGCTATGATGTAGTACTATATTTATACTTTAAAAAAATCGTCTAGACAAATTAAATTTGGGTTTTGCTTGAAATTTGAGTATCTTCCTGAAACTTCCGGAAAAAGGTACCTTGATCAAAGGCATTTGTCATTTGTCAATGACTAATCTTGTAATACAAATTCTGCTTGAATTTGCGTTACAACTATAACTTGAACCTCCTTAACCCTTTGTACTCGAAAAGAGTATTCCCAATGACCCAATGTGTATTTCCTAGATTTTTAACTTTAAATATTAGACATGAAATTCTGATTGGGTGGTGAAGAAATTGATAATCGAAAAGAAATTGGTTGGAATAGAATGAATTGTTATCATTAACAGAAAGATAGATTACATATATATACATCCTGCAGTAAGGCTATGGTTCCTGCGGTAAGACTATATTTGGCAAGTTAATAAATGTACACGGTACGAATCAATCTACATGATTTGCAGACACGGTAACATGATTTGCGGACACGGCAACATGATTTCCGGCTTCAATCTTGGATCCTACTGTAAACAAACTGTTGACTTTGAATCCTGCTGTAAATACACAGTTGACTTATTTCATCATGCCCTCCTCAAGTTGGCGCGTGAAGATTCGCAACGCCCAACTTGAACACTAATGATTCAAATCGATCCTTGCCCAAGGCTTTGGTGAAGATATCTGCGAGTTGGGCACCGGTGGAGATCTTTCGAAGTGCAATTTCTTTTGACTGTGCCCTTTCCCGAACAAAATAACAATCCATTTCAACATGTTTGGTCCTCTCATGATAAACTAGATTAGCAGTAATATGTAAAGTCGCTTGATTATCGCAAAATAATGGAGTAGGTTCCGTCTGCGGTGATTGTAAGTCAGTTAACAACCACCGCAACCATAACAATTCGCTCACTGTGACTGCCATGGCTCTATATTCTGCCTCTGCGGAAGATTTGACACAACTTGCTGTCGTTTGGTGCGCAAGAAATAGGAGAACCACCTAATGTGATGAAATAACCGGTGCAAGATCTTCTAGTTGTGAGACAGTCTCCCCAATCCGCATCACAATATGCCGTAAGGAACAAATCACCCTTAGCTGATAATAAGATTCCTTGCCTTGGAGCCTTTTTCAAGTATCGCAAAACTCTCAATGCAACATCCATGTGTTCCTGCCGCGGCGCACTAACAAACTGACTGAGAACATTCACTGCATATGTAAGATCTGGTCTGGTAACCGTTAAATACAGAGGGCGCCCAACTAAACGTCTGTATTGTGCTGCATCAATGATTGGACCATTGCTATCTGCTCGAAGTTTATGATTCTGTTCCATGAGAAAGGCACTAGGTTTGCAGCCCTACATTCCACTTTCCTCCAATATATTCAAGGCATATTTCCTATGACTAAGGACTATCCCAGCAGGTGACCGTGCAGCCTCTATTCCGAGAAAGTATTTCAAAGGACCTAAGTCCTTAATGCCAAACTTGTCATTCAGATAACTCTTAACTTCTTGAATTTTATCACCATTATTACCAGCAAATATAACATCATCAACATATATCAAGGCTGTAAGGAAAGTCTCACCTTCATCATAAAGGAATAAAGTGTGATCTGCCTTTGACTGCCGAAAACCCACATCCTCTAAGGCCTTGGTGAATTTATGATACCAATTACGAGAAGCCTGCCATAGGCCATACAACGATTTCTTCAATTTGCAAACCCTTGTTTCACCAGCTTTAGCAAAACCTTGAGGAATCTTCATAAAGACTTCCTCCTCCAAATCTCCATGAAGAAAGGCATTGTTTACATCTAACTGATGAACTTCCCATCTCCTTTTGGCAGCAACAGCAAGTAAACATCGAACGGTAATGAGTTTAGCAACTGGCGCAAAAGTCTCACGGAAATCAACCCCTTCAATTTGAATGAAGCCTTTTGCAATAAGTCTTGCTTTATAGCGCTCTATTTCTCCATTGGGTTTAAACTTCACCTTATATACCCACTTAGAATCAATGGCCCTTTTATCTTGCGGCAGAGGTACCAAATCCCAAGTTTCGTTCTCCTCCAGAGCTTGGATTTCTTTCTCCATGGCTTCCCGTCAGTGCTTATGTTTTACTGCCTGTGAAAAATGCTTTAGCTCATCATGAGAAGTGATGGCCGCAAGAAAAGCTTTATGTGAGCGCGCAAATCTATCATAAGAGACATGATGTGATAAAGGATATACCGATGAGTCAGCTGAAGGAAGGGCAGGCTATGCTGGCACAGTGGAGGGTGGCAATTGAACATCAAAACCATCAAAGCGCTTTGGTTGTGTTCTCTCACGTACACTGCGTCGAACTTCTACACAACTTTGACCACTAATGGGTGCTACATTAGATACAACAGGCTCTTCGGCAGTAGACTCAGTTGCGGCAGTTTCTTGACTTGCAGTGACTTCTGCTGTAATATCTCCTGCGGCAGTTTCAGGAATTTCTTCTGCAATGAACCTATCTGCGGCATTGCCTAACCCTTTTACCTGTGGTAATGTGATGACCTCCTTACAATCATTATCCTTGGCATTCAACACTGGTCTGCAGTATTCACCTCCTGCTGTTAACTCTGTTTCTCCTGAATAACAATCATTTGGCCTAAAAGGATGGATGTTTTTAAAAAATGTCACATTTCTGGATGTGTAAGACTTTCTTTCTTTAAAATCATAAACACGATACCCCTTTTGCCCATTGGGATATCCAACAAAGACACACGGCTTTCCTCTTTCACTAAATTTGTCTCCCCTTTTGCTATTATCATGAGTATAAACTAAGCAACCAAAAACTCTCAAATGATCATATTCAGGTTTCTTGCCAAACAACATCTCAAATGGTGTTTTATTGTTAATTACCTTAGATGGTAGTCTGTTGATGATGTAGGTGGCTGTAAGAACACACTCTCCCCAAAAACGAATTGGTAAATTTGCTTGAAATCTCAAGGCACGTGCTGTTTCAAGAACATGTCTGTTCTTTCTTTCAACAACCACATTCTACTGCGGAGTGTCTGTGCAAGATGTTTGTAAAACAATGCCATGTTCCTTATAATAATGGCTAAAATCCCAATTTGGTATCAAACCTTTTAGAAAAATCCTAACTTAGTACTAAACCTCCAATTTCGGATTATTTGGTATCAAACGTTTCAAAAATCGTCCAATTATGTACTTTTATAACAGATCCGTTAGAATTTGACTAATAAGCGCCACTAAGCGCGTTTCAGGTTAATTTCCTAACAAAAAATAGCCACGTGGCATTTTTAAAGCCACGTGGAATTTAATAAATTAAAAATAAAAAAAATTGTTAACTTTTAAAAGTTTAAATAAAAAATCATTAAAAAGAAAAACAAAAAACAGAAAAAGGAGTCCCCTTTTCTTCTTCTTCCTCGTTCCAAACCTGAGTCAGAAATCCCGTTCCCTCTTCATCATCTTTCTTCTTTCCTTTCTTCCCTGAGCCCAACTCCCTTCTTTTCTCTACCCAGCAGCCGCCGCAACCCACACCGGAGTCTTCTCCGACAACGGCCAGCCACCTAATCCCATCGGTTCTCCCTCTTGTCTTCCCTTTTTCTGCCTTTCATTAACTAAATCCCAAAGAAACCATAGAAACCTATTTCTTAAACAAAGAGACTTCCTCTCGCTCTCACTCTCTCCATCCCAGAACCCTAAACAAAATCATGGTAGAAAGAGGCGGAAGTGAACGTGGCGCTTTCAGGCGTGGCTTCGGTGGCAGATCTGACCGCCCAGAGGCAGGCGTCGCGGGGTTGCCTTTTGATTCGGGTTATTGCCAATTGCCCAATAATCCCGCACAAAATCATGGGTTCTTGTTTCCAATCCAAATTTAACTCACTTCTCTTGTTTCTTTCTCTACAATGACTCTGTTGGGGCTGAAGGAATTGGGTTTCGGGTTGGTTTTGGAGGAAGATAAAGCAAGGGCTTGTAGAAGAGGGTCAGATTGTTGGGGTTGCGATTGTGGTACTAAAAATCATCTTGATTTTTTACTTTTTAGTACAACAAAGGTATGTTAAGCTTGTGGTGGGAATTGGTGACATTGTGAATGTGTTTTAGTAGGGTTTCTTGATTCACCAGAGATGGAGATTCAAAAAGCTGTTGCAAAGATTGCATCTTCATTCCTCTGCAGATTGGTATCCTCTGAACAGCCAAGCTTCCGAATTTGCGCCCCACATGAGAGAAGTGGTCAAGATGCTTAGTGATTCTGAACCTTGCATTAATGCCATGTCTCCAGATAACTAATCCGAAAAGATTGCTAAGGGTTTTCTCTAGTTTGTTATTCTTCTGTTTGTCTTTTGCAACATATAAGCTATCAAGGTTCAAACTCAATCACTGATGGCCAAAATTTGTTAAATATATGGAGTAAAATGTATTCTATTTACCTTCAGATTTTAGGTGTCTTTTAACTAGTTCAAGCCTATGCTTCATTTGATGGGGGTTTCTGGAATCATTTTTGTTGGAATCTGACAGGAGCTTAGATAGCTTTTGTGCATAAATCATACATATTTTGAATTAAAAATAAATAAATTCAATAGAGTTCCTTCAAAATATAGCTTCAGGGGATGATGTAACTATTTTTTTTCTGCTTTCGGTTTTTTTAGTTAATTAATAATTTTATTGGTATATATATATATATATATTAGTTAAAAATGGGAGTTAAATTAAAAAAATGAAAGAGAGTCACGTGAAGAAAGAGGAGAAAAAAACAATGGGAATGAAATTATTAATTTTTTTATTGAAAAAATAATAAAATAATAAAAAAACTACACATATAACGGAAAAATGGACTTAACGGACAGTTAACGTGCGTGTTGTTCAAACGCCTCAAAAGTACTTAATTGGACGATTTTTGAAAGGTTTGGTATCAAATAATCCGAAATTAGAGGTTTAATACTAAGTTGGGATTTTTCTAAAGGGTTTGGTACCAAATTGGGATTTTAGCCTTATAATAATCAAGCATGCAATTAGATTGAAACTCGGGCCCATTGTTAGTCCTTATCTGCTTAACCTTTTTACCAAATTGGGTTGCTATCATGTTACAAAACATAATCAAGTAATGACTATTCTCAGATTTATATTTCATCAAATATACCCAAACTCCTCTACTAAAATCATCAACAATTGTGAGAAAATAATGTGCACCTGAGGAAGATGTTGTTTTGTAACCACCCCAAATATCACAATGAATCAAATCAAAGCAAGAAACTGATTTTATTCCACTAATAGAAAAGGGTAATCTGGTTTGTTTAGCACGTAAACAAGAATCACAATGCAAAACATTTTCACATACAACTTCGCAGCAACTAAGCTGAATCTGCCGTATCTTTTCATTTGATGCGTGACCAAGCCTTCTATGCCAAACACTAGAATCCTTTCCTTTATTGACTGACATTGCCACACCTCCATTGCACACCGGTTCAAGGTAATAGAGACCATCTCGAAGCCTACCCACTCCAATCAGCCTCCTCGAAGGTAAGTCTTGTATTACACAAAAATCCGCAATGAAGATTAGTGCACAATTAAAATCATTTGTCAATCTCCTAACAGAAATCAAATTACATTTAAAATCTGGAATATTCAAGACATGATCTATTTTCATTCCATTGGGAAGTTGCACTTTCCCAACACTTTTAACAAAAATTTTGTCTCCATTTGGAATGGTAACAGGAGATCCTCCAATTGTTTTCTCAATTTCCGCCAAAAGTTCACCATTATTTGTGATGTGATCTGTTGCTCCAGAATCTATCACCCAAGATTTATTAGTTTCAATCTTACCAGCCATGTTGACTGCAAAAGTTGTTGACCGCTATGTCGGCTTCGAACTTTCTCCATCAACATTCAAGAATTGCACAAGCTTTGCTAATTGTGCCTGTGTCAATCCAGGAATTGAAGTCATCTCGGGCTCAATTTGAGCTGCCTTCGGGAAAGTTCTGTGGTTCACCGTCTGCCCCCCCTTTTTTCTTTCTTATCCCGCAGGTTTTTCCACCACCCCGCAGGATATCCAATGATCTCATAACATTGATCTTTTGTATGTCCCGGCTTCTGATAGTGTCCACACCTTGCAGCAGGATATTCAATGATCTCATAGCATTGGTCTTTCGTGTGCCTCACCTTTTGACAATGTTCACACCTTGGCTTGTCTTTCTTTCCAAATCCTCGGTTCCCTCCATCTTGGCCTCCTTGCATTTGGAACGCCACTGCCTCAGCAATGGGTTTGCGGTTCACCGAGATCTGTTTTTGTTTTTCATCTTCCGCAACCAAGTGATATGCATGACCAAGACCCAGAGTTGGTTTAGTGCTCAAATCTGAGTTTTCACTATTCCAAACTCATCGTCTAGTCCCATGAGAAAATCATATAAATGTTCCTTTTCTCTCATGTCCACCAGTTGTTTCAATATGTTGCATTTGCATCCATTACAGACGCACTTCGGCAGTGGGAAAATTGACTGCATCTCATCCCATAAGCCCTTCAATTTTGTGAAATAAGAAGATACTGACATCTTCTCCTGCCGCAAAAGTGTAACCGCTCGCCTGATCTCATAAGCCCTTGGATCACTCCCTTTGCCGAATCTTTCTTCCAAATCAACCCATATTTCTCTGGTTGTGCTAGCGTATCTCACGCTTCCTCTAACATCTTTACCCATAGCACTCTTCAGCAATCCTTTCACCATAGCATTGCACCGCATCCAATGCTGCAAGTTTGGTGAATCCACTCCTGGCCTCGGAATTGTGCCGTCTACAAAACCAATCTTGTTCTTGGCGAACAATGCATTGCTCATATCATTCACCCACTCCCCATAATTCCCATCATGAAGGAGATCACTAACATAAATCTGCCCTGGATTGTCGAAGGCATGTAAATAGAACGGAGACATCACGTCTATCTCAATCGACTGGCTACCGGCGGAAGTAATTTATTCCAAATCTTCGGTGCTCTTCGACATGATTTTAGTAGGGTGGATAACAGGATTTAAGCTCTGATACCATAAAGAAATTGATAATCGAAAAGAAATTGGTTGGAATAGAATGAATTGTTATCATTAACAGAAAGATAGATTATATATATATATATATATATATATCCTGCAGTAAAGCTATGATTCCTGCGGTAAGACTATATTTGGCAAGTTAATAAATGTACACCATACGAATCAATCTACATGATTTGCGGACACGGTAACATGATTTGCGAACATGGCAACATGATTTTCGACTTCAATCTTGGATCCTGCTGTAAACAAACTGTTGACTTTGAATCCTGCTGTAAATACACAGTTGACTTATTTCATCAAGTGGCAAATGCCTGTTGGTCCCTATGTGAAGATTAATGTGGATGGTAGTTCCCATGGCAATCTAGGAGAATCGGCAGCAGGTGGTCTCATTCGTGATAGCAATGGAACTTGGCTAAGTGGTTTCACTTTTCGGGTTGGTGTTTTGACGGTTATGATGGCTGAATTAGGGGCAATTTATCATGGACTATTACTTGGATGGAACAAAGGTCATCGTGAAGTATTGTTGGAATCGGACTCCCTTGCTGCTACTACAAAGATTCATTCACTTAGATCTACCAGGGGTCCCCACAATCGTCTACTCTCTGCAATACAAGAACTTCTCGCTCACCCATGGAAGTGCACTATAACTCACAAGACATAGGGCACTCACTACGTGAGTGTGAGTGGTTTATCACAGTTTTTTTTTCAATAGGTAGTTTTTTTAAAATGATATAAATAAATTTCAATATTATATTTATCCTCTAATGGGTAGTTTTTATTTAAGATGGATAGTTTTTATTTTGTTTTGAATTTTTTGAAAACTGAGTTTGTCTCCGAGTGAACTCGTGAAACAAACTCAGGTTTTGACTTTATAATTAGTATAGATATTTACCGTGAGGCCAATCAATGTGCGGATTTGATGGCTACCCACTTTGATCATCTTCCTCTGGGTCTTCATGTCTTTGAGACTCCTCCACAGGAGCTTACACCGCTGCTTGCAGCAGATGGCCTTGAAGTAGTATGGCCTAGAGCCATCTAATTGTTTTATGTAATTTTTCAATTATTTCTTTCCCTCATATATGAAAAAAAAAATATTAGTAGTATGATTTTTTTTTTTGGCATCATATTAGTAGTGTGATTTAGATAAGATAACATATATGAGATGACAAAATCAAGATAGCTAGGGATGACAGCGGGTCGGATATCTGCCAAAATCTCAATATCCGAATTCGTATCCGTTTAAAATTTGTGATATCCGTATCCGCCAAATATTCGCCTATTTTTAAAAAGCAATATCCAAATCCGCCCCGCTACCGCGGACTATTTATCCGTATCTGCTCCGCCTAATCCGTTTATGGAGCAAATATCCATTTAAAATCCGAATCCGTATCCGCCTAACCATAATTTATAAATCATTAATTTTTGTCTAAATTGACTTAATATAAATTTATAATTCAACACACACAAATATAAGGGTAATAACTTGATATAATATGCTTGTGAATGTATTAAATGATTAACTTAGCGGATGCGGATCGGATATCTACTATCCAAATCCGTTTATATATAAATGGATTCGAATAGCGGATATCCGAGGGTACTATCCGCCACCGCTCCGAATCCGCCACTGATAGTAGTTTCACTATCCAAATCCGCTCTGTATCCGTATATCACTATCCAAATCCGCCTTAAATGGATTCGGACGGATCGGATATCCGTCTAATATCTGTCCACTGCCATCCCTAAAGATAGCATTTACTTTTTCGCGTATCTTTTATAACCACGCCTATTAACTTAAGTTGGAGAATAAGTTTAATGTCTCTTAAACAAGATTTCAAAGTGTTGTAAATGAAAATCGATTTTAAAAGAGTTTATCGATCCCTTTTGAATTTGGGGTCCAACATAACTCGACTCTAGTGTGTCTTTTTTTTTTTTTTTTGCGAAGACTGGACTCTAGTGTGTCTAGAGAGGAAATAACCAACTTTAGTGACTCTTTCTTAATGGAAAAGTTGATGATGATGATGTCCCATTGATTAGTTTCAAAGTGCTATTTGTCCATATGAAATCAATTTTGTTGGGAGGAAATTTTGTAGTTGTGGAGGCCTTTGAAATTGAATTTACCTTGTCTGAACTCTAATTAACTTAAGAAAGGTAATTAAGCTAGCTCTTGGCTCAAAATATGCATGTGAGTGGAACTAAAAACAGATACAAACGTGTTGATTTATATATATTAATATAATTATATATGTACTTAGTTAAGAATATTCCTGATTTTGAGCATGATCACAGGCGGAAAAGCCTGCTCTTCCACTTTCTCCTGTCTGCCTGCTCCATTTTGTAACATTTAATTAGCACTGTGTGTTGCAAGAGGAGAGGGTGATCAGATTCAATAAAGACAACAATATCTCAGATATTCAGGTTTCTTAGTCTAATTACATCAACATTATTTAAAAAAGAAAAGGTTGAAACCATCACAGTCCAAGCAGCTCCATCATTTTCTGATAAATAGAAAGGCCATTAATGATGCCTTTTGCGCTCATCTTTTTGCCCATGCTTGTTCTAGAAATGATGGATATTCTTTTTTTCCTGCTTAATTTCCTTTGTTGTTTTAGTCTTGCTTTCATGGTCTATTGAGAGTTGAGAAGCAGAGAAGAAGTTCAAAGACACAGGCAGTTTCATGTCTTCTTAGTGTTCTGTTTGGACCTTCCTCTTCTTCTTAGGAATATGTTGTGACTTTGCAGGATCGAGTTATTGCTTGTTCTGGTCTAATGAACAGATTGGTTTCCTTAGGTTTTCAGCTCTAGCTGTAAATGCAGGTTTTTTTCAAATTTGGAAAGATTAGTAAATTAGAAGTTGCTTAGGGAACTAAAATCCCCCTTTTTGTTCTAGTTTAACTATGAAGACATCAACTTGGCAGGGAAAATTTACAGTATTATTTATTTATATATATATATCAAGTACAAGATATATTTTCACCTTTTTTTTATGTTTAATTTACTAATTAAATTTGTTGGTGGCTTAAGAATTGCATGTGCTTTCGTATCTGTAAAATCATGATCACTGTCTCAAAAAGATAACAGATAAAATAATGGACTAATTATGTGCATGTGCAGTGTTTGCTTCCAATCTTTTTCTGTTCCGTGGGTTGCATGGACTTTGAGAGTTCTTAGCCACATTCCATTAATATCAGAAATGGAGCTACTAGTAATAATAATAAGTAGTAATAACAATAAACTAACCAGAAAGGATCAGAAAAACCAGATATAATGAGCTGCCATTCATTTATTTTTGGAGGACTAAAGTCATAATATGCATTAATATAGTAGCTGCAGATCAATAAAATGATCTGGACTCTGATATATAATCAGTTTGTTATGGTACTGCTTGCACCTTGCTAAATTTCTGATACAT
>AWWV01009725.1:0-84504 GCA_001974805.1 Corchorus capsularis | reverse complement strand
TCCATGAATCCATGATCTATATACCATGCATATCTATAATCACAATCTAAACAAAATTTAAACTTTTCTCCACCATCAATCCAAAGGTAACCAAGCAAGTTAAGGTAAATCATTTCAGACTCCAAGCAACTCTACAGTAAACAAATATAGCCACCATTAAAAGAGCTCAAAATTTTCTTCCTTTCCAGATTTTCTCCCCAACCAAGCAAAACACAATGAGCAAAAACTCAAAAGTTTCCACATTCATTACACAAATCATTAACTCTCAAAGAAACCAGTAAACTCCCCAGATTCTGAAAGACAATAAGCAACACCAAGCAACAGAAAATTCAAACAAAAAGAAGCTAAAAATGGAATCTTTAAATTTGGGTACATGAAACAAAAGACAGAAGACACACATGAAAAGATGAGGAAATTGAAAAACAAATCTTATATTGAACATGAACTGTCTAAAAGGCTTGTGCAAATTCCACCATTGTGAAACTATAAATGTAGCTGATTTAGAATTAAATCAGTGTATAAATTGAAACATGTATGGACTACCTGGCATGTTCATGCTTGAATCTTATCACTATCTGCAAAAATAAAGAATTACACAAATTAGATTTGGAAGAAAAAGGATAAACACCACATACTGTCCAATTTGGTTAAAAAAAACAAAATGCATAACAACAAACTCAGTTTTAAAACAGAAATCCCAAAAACCTGTGTCATTTATACCTGAAACTGTTTTCACAGTCACAATGAATAAGGCATATAAATTTACTCAAAGATTGGCAAGATTTATGTGATTTTTATAGTAGCATTACCATAACTCTAATATAAGCACCAAGTCTGTAATCAAATTCTTTCCAGCAAGAATCCTGCTAAAAGAAATAACTATCCGTATGAAACTAAAACAAAATGAGGCATAAAGGAAAGAAATCCTTTGCTACCAAATTGAATCACTCCAAATAAACATGCAGAACTTTATTTGATAGAGAAATTAAATTTAAGGAAAAAAAAAGAAACCAAAGCAAACAATAAGCTAGAACAAACCATGACAATTAAACCGAGAATCTAAAGAGAAAATAAGGATAACCATCAAACATCAGGTCCAACTTTTGTATGTGGTCGGAAACTGTCAATAGCTGAGTGAATGAGTGAAATCCTAGCCTCACATCTCTTCTTGAACAAACCTTTCCCTTATTCCTCCTCTTCTTGATTCTTCCTTATGGCCAAAAATTCCTAACCCATACATGTCTCAAGGAGCATATTCAATGAAAACTCAACAAAAAAAATCCATAAAGAATTCAGGAATGAATTTAGGAATTAGAACTGCACCTTGGATTCGTAGTTAAAGTTGACAGGTTCCATGGTTTCCTCTTGCAAAAATGCAGAAAAAAGTAAATAAAAAAATAACGAAAGAAGAAGGGTGGAAAAAAATAAACTTGACAGAAGATTAAAAAGAAGAAGATTCATGCAAGATAAATAGAGATTAAAAGAAGACGAAAGAAGATCAGTGGAAACAAAAAAGATGACAAGAGATTAATAGAATAAGATTCATGTAAATCGAAAGAAAACATGGAAATAAATTACCCATGAAAATTTGACAGGAAAATATTAAAATACACAAAGAAAAATGAAAAATTGGAAAATATTCAAAACTCACCGATCTCAAGCTCTATCAAATTTGTCAGACCCAACCTCATGGCTCTTCTCCAATTTAGATCAACAAGAACACCGAAATCAGAGAGGGGAATCAGATTGCATGAATGAGAGGTAAAGAGAGATGCGGTGGGAAAGAGAGAAACCAAACAGGGAAAATGAAGAGGGAGAGAGAATGAAAAACAACGGGTAGCCATGGGAAGAATTTGAGAGAATAAAATGAGGAGACAGGAAGAGACAGCAAGAACCCATGGGGAGTGAAGTCACAAAATGACTCAAAATATGATAGGATGAAGCAGGCGGCTCGCTCAATTCAAGAAGGGGAAAACGTTGAATAAACATTCTACTGAGCTTTTCACTCTGAAAATAGTCAAGACTCAAGAGATAAAAAAGGAAAAAGTAAAACATTTGACAGGAGTCTCTCAATTAATGTCTCCCTCTTTGACTAAATAAAAAGAGGAAGAGGTGAGATTTAGGTAAGTTGATTGAAGCCCACAAAACCCAATACAAAAATCAGACCCAAAAAATTAAACTATATATACTAAGCAAGGTCACAAACTAAATTAAGTGAGATATTAACAAAATAAATCAAGCAAAATTAAGCAAGCTCTTAACATGAATAAAGGAAAATCAATCATCATAAATAATAATTCCAAGCAAAATCAATGTAGGGTCAAGCAAAATTAACCAAAGCATTAACAACAACTAAACAATAGTAATGCAAGGTGCCAACACCAATCTAAATGCCAACAACATCAACTAATCAATGGCAAAGTAAGATGCTAACATGAGTCTAATCTAATTAAAATAGCAAAATTAATATAATCCATTAAATTGATAAAAAAAATATAGTAAACTATAGTAATTAAATAACTCAATCCAATTATAATTAGCATCCAAACAACTAACACAAAAGATAAGTCTATACTCTATATTAATTCCAAAACTAAAATGTATTATAATCATATAAGTTAAATTAACAATAAAAAATTTAAAAACTAAAAATTAAGTCTAAATCAAGGCTAGAAATTCTAAATCAAATGGACTATAATTATTTAGACTATTACTCTAAATCAAGACTAATGGTTTAAATCAACAATATCAACAATAAGTAATAGAATTATATAATATATATAGCATGCCTATTCCAGTAAGATCAACTCTAATAATAAAAAATTTATTCAAAGTATGATCACTAAATCCAACTAAAATTAATTATGATCAAATCAATTACTTTACAATCACATGTATCGACAAAAAAATTAAGAATGTTCATGACAATTATACACTAATCCAACAAAACTAAGCACTAATTAAGTATGTAAAAAACTAAACCAACCTCTATAAATACTAAGGGAGACAAAAAATGACATGACATGAAATCTAAACCCTAACCATGACATGACAAACCCTGTGAGATGAAGCCAAACCCTAACAAACAATATAAACCCTAAGTGAGATAGAAGAAACCCTCAAAAAATACATTAAACCCTAAGTGAGATAAAAAGAGAAAACATGAACAACCATATTTACCCTTACCAACTACATCAAATTACATGAAAACCAATGGTGGAGGGTAAAAAAGAATTGGAATGCCCAAATTATCCTCAAGTCTTATATTGGATGCCCAAATTGCCCTCAAGAGTTCAAGGAATAACAAAAAATACCGATGGCAAAAAGACCACAAAACCATGCAAATAGTACCCCAATTGAATGTGTTGAGAGTCCTTATTGGTTTTTTGGTAATCCACACTTCAATTATTATTGTTTGTTATATATAATAACATCATTTTTCTATCAAAATTTATGTGTAGGCATGACAAGCATTGGTTTTCATCTAAGGAGAACCTAATTTGTAAAAGTCTGCTTAGTATGTCTTCTAATTTGTTGAAATTGTGTTTTGGGGGCCTTATTTAAGCTTATTTGCAAAGTTGGGGCCCTAAATTGAGATTACAGCATGATATTAAATATGGTTTTGCCTTTTTAAGTAATAACTCATTAGTTAGTCATTAGAGTAACTTGTAAGTAAAGTTTAGTCCTGAATTAGATGCAAAAGGAATTAATTTATAATATTTTGGTGGGCTGAATAAGATTTTATTACCTTAGAAAAGAGGTAAATACATAGTGTAAAAGGAGTTAACCCCGTACTAAAACCACACAACTAATTCCAAGCATTATTGACACACTACTTATGTTTAGTTGGTCAAAGTTTGTTAGTTGGGATTTTGTTTGAAGAGTGAGAAATCTGACGTGATTTGAGGTAAAGCATTAAATTCTAGTCATTTAATCGAGTTCATAAGTTTGTATGCATGCAACTTAAACTCTTTTTGTTTGCTATGCATCTCATCTGTCGTCTCGCTTTAATGAACCAACCCCTAGGAGAAACGGTAATTAGAGTATTTTTTAAAACATTTATATGTATATATTCATGGAATCTGGAAAGCACTTGGCGTGGTTGGTTGGTTAGGGTTCATCGGCACGTTTTTCAAAATATAGTGCGAATAGGCTCATTCAATATAATCGACTATCCTTTGTTATAGTTCACCCCAGTCATCATACCACCTAGGTGTCCAATTCATCTTGATCAGAGAAATAACAATGTAAATGGTGTATTAAGTGAAATTAAGAACCAAGAAGAGTATGGTAGATAAATTTAAATTTATGTAAAAGAAAAATCACTGAAGTTTAAGGGTCGAGCTTGGTGTAAGAGGTACTTAAATTGTTTTTGTTTATGTTAAACTTCTTCTGTTACTAAATCAATATCTCCTTTGTAGGTTGTTCTCGGTCAATTGTGGTAGTTGAGGCTGCTGAAGTACAATACAAAAGGTGTCAAATTAAATATTCAAATCCTACTCTTAACCCCTTACAATCCCCGTAAGTTCTTTCGCCCTCTCATAATTTATCACATTTTTATCCTCTCTCCTTAAGCTAAAGTTAGTTTATTTGTAAAATTTTATGCAATACAAAATATCTGTCGAATTAAGAGGTGAAACAGACAGATGTTGAGGAGCTGGTGAAGGAAAACATCAATGGTGTCAAACGGGAGCTGGAAGAAATGCAGCTAGCATGGAACTGTCCAGGCGGTTTAATATAATGTAAGTTACGCGTCTAACCTTGTAGACCTAAAGGCGAGGTTTAACGCTCCACTAATAACATTGGTAGCGACTCTAAGGTTTTTTTGAATTGCAAACACCCGGTTATTGATTGACGTAAAAGGGATTTCATTAACAAATTATAAAGAAACTAAGCTTATTGACTATTGACATGATCTTAATACCAACAACTATGATAAAACAACAACAAATGAGAATAGCAGTGTTACAATGGAGAAGGTGGAAAGGGGAATATCAAGATTAGGTGAATGGTCATCCACGAGAGGTTGAAGTCACAATGCCTGTCAATTCAACCTTTTTATCCTCAAGAGTTTTTAGCTCCCCACGCCAACCTCTCCGTTTAGCAACCTTTACCTCCTCTGGCGTTATATCCTTCCTTTGGTTCCTTTTTCAGCTGTAGAGCTTGTGTTTCTCGAATCTCCAAGCAACTCAAAAGACGTCTGTTCAACAGCAGGAGGTTTAAGTGGAGTCGTCAAATTGTCATATCAGTGGTCAAGTTCCCTGATTTGCACTGTACGACAACTGCCCAAAAACAGGATAATAAATGTAAAAAAAAAATCAGATTTAATAATAAAAAAAATCCATCCAAAATATAGAATGAATTACCTAAAATTTGCCGAATCCGTCCATTCCAAAGAACGTTCATCATGGTTTTGAATGTGAGAAGTAAATAGTATTTCATAGATTTTCTTCAAAGTTAAGACCACCATCTCTACCCACCGGACGGCGCCCTCTGCCAAGTAGGACTGGTGGTGGAAGGTAGAAAATTGTAAACCCTTTTCTTATCTTGAAGAGATGGGTAAGGAGCTGAGTTGTGGAGTGAGTCCAGAGAATGGATTGTTTAGAGAAATGGAAACAGTGGAAGTTTTGTTAAAGAGGGATTTCTTGTAAGTTATTTGATGCCAAAATTGTGGCTATTTGTGATGATAAGGCATATCGTATTCCCTCATCTTTATAGCTTGTATAGTTATCAATTGTATAGCCTTGATATATGTTTGTTACTCAATCTTTATCCTGTTATATCTCTTGTATAAATACCTCAATTATACATGAATACAAATACTCTTTGAAGCATTCACATGGTATCAGGGCTATTAGAGTTTTAATCAAATCCTCTTTCTTTTTCGATCCAAAACAGCAACAATTCCATTCCACCACCATGTCTTTGATCGAAAGTGAAACATCCACCGCCGCTGCTCAACCCACCGCCACCATCTCTCCCTTCCCTAATATCTCCCAACAAGTCTCTGTTAAACTCACCCCTACCAATTTCTTACTTTGGCAAGCCCAAATAAGGCTGAAAATCCAATGCTACAACTTAATAGATCACATCGAAGGGGAGAGCAATCCACCGGCAACAACCCTAGCCAACGATCAACCTAATCCCGCATACCAAAAATGGTTTCAAAGAGATCAAATGGTGTTAGCATGGATCACATGCTCATTGTCTGAGGGAGTATTAGCTCAAGTGGTTGGAGTCACCACTGCAAAACGAGCATGGGAGAAGCTCGTTGCTTCCTTTTCCTCTGGCGCAAAGCCACAAATCCGCCAGATTAGGTCTGCCTTGCTCAAAATTGAGCGAAAACAGGAGACAATTACTGCATATATGCAGCGTGCAAAGGGCCTATTTGATCAACTAGCTGCCCTAAACAGTCCCCTAGATGAAGAATTGCTTGTTGATGCAATTCTTGGAGGACTAGGAGAAATCTATCGCCCCTTTACAAGAGCATTGGAGGCGAGATTGGAGCCAATAAAATTTGAAAACCTATATGGTTTACTACTAAGTGAAGAAGCTCAACTTGGAGCTGACCAAACCGCACCCTCCATAACACCCTCTGCTCAATTTGATTCTCGGCAAGGGTCTCAAACCAGAGGGAGAGGAAGACGCGGTGGTAGGGGTCGTGGTAGGCAAGGCAATATGTCTCAAAACTATAACCAGGCGATGCAATCTTATAATCAAGGAGGTAATTTCAATGAACCTCAAAACATCACCTGCTTCAATTGTAATGGTCTTGGTCATCATGCTCGACAATGTCCTTCACCAAGAACATCAACCAACCGAAACACACCCAAGCCACAAAACAACCTTGCAGCAACTCAACAACCAAACTCGAGCACTTGGCTAGCAGATTCCGGTGCCCACTCACCATATCACTGCGGACTTGGAAAATCTTGGGATTCACAATGAATACAATGGCACAGATTCAGTCATGATCAGAAACGGTAAAACTCTTCCTATCTCCAATACTGGTTCTTCTATTGTTTCTGCTGGTTCCAATTCCTTTAAGCTTGATAACATATTACATGTGCCCTCTGCTTCTAACAATTTATTATCAATTCAATCTTTCACACGAAATAACAATGTCTCCTTGGAATTGTTTCCTTATCATTTTGACATAAAGGATATCCCCACGAGACAGGTTTTGTTCAGAGGCCGGAGTAAGGATGGTCTTTATCCACTTCAATTCAACAGACAACCAATTCGTGCACACCTTGCTAGCTTATCTACTTGGCATGCTCGACTTGGCCATGCTTAAATTAGGACAGTTTGCAAAGCATTAAATGATGCTTCAATTTCATTCAAATCCTCCAGTATTTCTAATCTATGTCATGCCTGTTGCATTAGCAAAGCCAAGAAATTGGCTTTTTCAGACTCTTTTTTTCAGGCCAAAGAGCCATTAGAACTTGTTTGCTCCGATGTTTGGGGCCCGTCTCCAATAAAGTCTGTTGAAAATTCAGTTTATTATGTTCTTTTCTTTGATCATTACAGCAAATACTCATGGTTATTTACCATCAAAAATAAGTCTGATGTCATGATTACTTTCATAAAGTTTCGAGCTATAGTTGAAAATTTTTTGACGGGCCAATCAAGTCATTTCAAGCAGATTGGGGCGGAGAATACCAGGCCTTAACAAAATATCTGGCCCAAAATGGAATAACCCGGCGCAGCTCATGTCCACATACACCCGAACAAAATGGGTGTGCAGAAAGAAAACACCGCCATGTTGTTGAAACCGGCCTTGCCCTGATGAATCACGCCAATGTCCCGTTAAAATATTGGGCCTATGCCTTTGATGCCGCAGTCTACAACATAAATAGACTACCGACACCAAAACTTAATCACAAAAGCCCATTTGAAACAATTTTCAGTGAAAAGCCCGAATATGATCAATTACGGACCTTTGGCTGTCTTTGCTATCCCTGGCTCCGCCCCTATGCTCAACACAAATTGTCTCCTAGATCTGCAAAGTGTGTCTTCTTGGGCTACAGTAAAATCCACAAAGGGTATAGATGTCTTAATCTTGAAACTAGCAAAATACACATCTCACGTCATGTTTTATTTGATGAACATGTTTTTCCTCTCCAAGTGAGTAATGGCCCAGTGGCACCACCTGCTGTAACAACAAACATGATTACACCAATTGCTCTTTCTCGAACTGAAAACACTGCAATACCAGTCCAGATGACAACAAATAAACCCAAGCCTGATCGAATTCACCAAAGCCCAAATCCAAACCCAAATCTCCAAAACCGATTGAAACACAAGAGCCTACCACCCCTATATCAAAACAAACCGACACTACTCTATCTTCTCCAATTGTAAACCTTAACTCCCCGAACCCTACTTCACCGACTTCAACTTCCAATTCACCATCGATTCCTACTACAAACCATCCCTCACCTAAAGATCCGACTTCTCCTGGCCTATCTTTAGTAGTTGATCTAACACAATATGCTCAAAACAATAATCCAAAAACTCACAGGATGGTGACAAGATCTCAAACCGGAAACCTCAAACCCAAACCCAAAGCCGCATCGCATATTGTTCCTCATCCTATCGAACCAACATCAGCCTCCCAAGCAATGAAATTACCGCAATGGAGGCAAGCTATGGCAGAGGAATATAATGCACTTATTCAAAATGGAACTTGGGAGTTAGTTCCAAGAAATCACACTCAAAACATAATTGGTTGCAAATGGGTTTTCCGAGTGAAAAAGCGTCAAGATGGCAGTGTGGAAAGGTTCAAGGCCAGGCTAGTTGCTAAGGGGTTTCATCAACGCCCAGGCCTGGATTATCATGAAACTTTTAGTCCAGTGATAAAGCCACAAACAATTCGGTTAATTCTCTCCATTGCTGTGCAGAATAATTGGCCAATACAACAACTAGACGTATCGAATGCATTCCTTCATGGAAAGATGGAAGAAACAGTTTATATGGAACAGCCGGCTGGATTTATTGACACTAATAATCCATCTCATGTCTGCAAGCTTTTAAAGTCACTCTACGGACTCAAACAGGCACCCCGGGTATGGTTCAAGTGTTTAACAGATAAGCTAATTGAACTTGGTTTTCAAGGCTCCAAAACAGACTCTTCTTTATTTTTCTTTATCAAAGGATCAATTCGGCTTTACTGTTTGATATATGTTGGTGATATTCTAATCACTGGTTCGAGTAATACATTGCTTGCAAGATTGATCAAATCGTTGCAGGACTCATTTGCACTCAAAGACCTTGGCAATGTGAAATTCTTTCTCGGTGTAGAGGCATTTCGAGACTTGAATGGCCTATTGCTCACACAACAAAAGTATATTGGAGACTTGTTGTCACGAGCCAAGATGTCTGATGCAAACTCCATTTCCAGTCCTGCATGTCCGCAACAGAAGATGGTCCAGCATGGTGACAAACCCTTCTTAGATTCGACTTTGTACAGAAGCATTGTTGGAGGATTGCAATACCTCTCAATTACAAGACCGGATATTACCTATGCTGTCAACCGAGTCTCTCAATACATGCACTCTCCACTGGAAACTCACTGGACAGCGGTGAAGAGAATCCTAAGGTATTTGATAGGAACTCGAAATCATGGCATCTACATCTCTCGACAATCGAATTCTAATCTCCATGCCTACTTGGACTCGGATTGGGGAGGATGTCTAGAGGACAGGAAATCTACCACAGGTCTTGCACTTTTCTATGGAACCAACTTGATCTCATGGACCTCCAAGAAACAAAGAACTGTTTCCCGTTCTTCTACAGAGGCGGAGTATCGAGCCTTGGCCTCTGCTACTAGTGACATTTATTGGCTACAATGTTTGCTCTCTGAGATTGGTTTTCCCTTGGCATCCAAACCTATTCTTTGGTGTGATAACTCGAGTGCTACTTACCTTACAGTTTCTCCAATTTTCACTCTCGGTCTCGGCACCTAGAGATTGATTTCCATTTTGTTAGGGACAAAGTCATGAAGAAAGAACTTCAAGTTCGGTATATCTCAAGTCATGATCAAATTGCTGACATTCTGACTAAGCCGCTGTCAAGAGCAAGATTTCAGTTTTTGAAGACCAAGCTACGAGTACTATCTGGTTCTCCTAGCTTGAGGGAGGGTGATAAGGCATATCGTATTCCCTCATCTTTATAGCTTGTATAGTTATCAATTGTATAGCCTTGATATATGTTTGTTACTCAATCTTTATCATGTTATATCTCTTGTATAAATACCTCAATTATACATGAATACAAATACTCTTTGAAGCATTCACATGTGAATGCTTAAGGTGAAGGAGAAAAGAAAGACAAGGTGGAGAAATTTAAAAAAAAAAAAAAAAATGAAGTTGAATTAGCTTTGTGTTTTTCGGTTGGAAATTAAGGGCTCTGGACTTTTATTATAGAAGATGCATGATTGCAAGGCATTCAATATTTATATATTAATGGAAGAGTGATGGAGAGATTTATTCCTCACTTCAATTATTGAAAAAGATTCCTCATGAGTGACATGAGTGCTTGCATCAGACTTAATAAAAGACCATACGACCTACTCTCTTTGAACTCAAGCTAAAAATAGTTGCTGATGCAAAATTTGCTGAGCTGAGCATATCAAATTGATACAAGCTGGATGATAATAATAAGACATAAATAATCAATAGGAACCAATTAAGGATTTCAACATCTTGGTGAATCTTTGGCATCATCCAGGACATCAGGTAACTCTGATCTGTTTCTTCTTCATCTGCATCATACAAATCTTAGCTTTGCAATTAATAATTGACACCATTGATGGTTTCTATTAACAATTCTGATTAATTTGTTTATTATTACCCATATTTCTTTTTTCTGCATTAAACATTGTTGTGTTATGAATGATGAGGGTTTAAGAATACAAAAGTGAAGCTAATTCTATTGATTAACAAATAACACAATACAAAGCAACAAGAAGACCGTACGTACGTATTGGCTAAAGAGGATTTAATAGGCCTTACAATCAGGTACTTCACCCTCAAGTTGAATCAAATTCAAAGGACAACTACTTGAAATCACTGATGGAATTCTTTGATGGAGATGATGAAGCATTATTCATTAATTTAACCATGCTGATATCAAGGTATTCTTTCTTTTATAATCTGATTTTTTTTTTTTAATTCTTTCTTTTATACTCAGAAGATTATAGTGCTTTAGGATATCTCATCTCTATTACGAATTTCTGAATATCGGGAAATTTATAAATTTTTACAAATAGACTGGTGATTTTTTCTTTAAAATTACTTTTGTTTCTGTTAAGAGTTTTAAACTATGTTCGAATTGGACTCTAATTATTTGTTTATGATCTAGCTTATCTAAATAATATTACTATTTAGGAATCCTTTCTCAACCCAATCTAAGGAATTCTTTCTCGACCCAATCTAGAACAGAGTAAAAAAATTTCCTTTATATAAACTTATCTCCTTGTTGAACGTATTCCTTGTTGTTATTAACTTCTTATCGGTGATCAATTTTTTTTTTTTTTTCAAAAAACAAGAATCAAATGGCGACCTCAGAACAAATAGCTGAGGATGCTGCTAAATCCTTTGTTCATAATTATTATACCAATCTTATCAATTCTCCAGAGAATGTTGATAACTTTTACAAGGACAAACAGTAAATGGTGACATCGGCAGCCATATTCAAACGAGTTCACAAGTTTTCTTATTCTGTAGATGCTAATTATCGGCAGCCATATTCAAACGAGTTCACAAGTTTTCTTATTCTGTAGATGCTAATTTAACGATAGGTCTGGGTTCATGTTCTGGTCCTCGGTAACATAGTTATGGAGGATAAGAGCATTAGCAACTTTTCCCAATCTTTTTGTTTTGGCTCTTCTAAATAAACTTTTATTCAGAATGATGTTCTGAGGTTTAATGATGAGAAATCAGGTCTCCCGGAGACCATTGTTGCTGTTGAACCAAATGCTGTAGGTAAAAGTGATTTGATGATGATTTTTGAACCAAGTGTTGATGCTGTAAGTAAAAGTGATTTGATGATGATTTTCCTATCATAGACATCAGACAAAATCAATCCTGCAAACTTATGCGGGCATCGAGCATATATAGAAGACGAAAGTCAACCGTTAGCTAGGAAGAAATTTTATTTTATTAATGTTTTTTATAGTTTTTCTATATTATTAGGATTTTTATTAATGTTTTTTTATAGTTTTTCTATATTATTAGGATTGTTATTAATGTTTTTTTTATAGTTTTTTCTATATTTTTATAAGTGTCTTCCCCTATTATTAATGCAAGTAAACTTTTTAAGCCAAAAACGCTTAAGTTGGCATAAACAAAACAAATTTGAGTAAACCAAATTAATGGCATTTGCTCTGTTTCTTTAAAACTAGGATAATTTTGTTGTTTCCTTGATTTTCAGCTAATTACACATTCATGTCAAAATTGTTTTTTTCTTCTTTCAAAGCCTTCCAATCTGCCCCATCCCTACACTACATCAATGAAAGTGTTTAAAATACATAAAAACAAATGACCCCCAACTCTCAATTCAAAGACCATTTTTGTTTTTTCTTCCATTCATATTTTCACTCGTTGAACTCAAGCTAAAAACAGTTCCTGATGCAAAATTTGCTGAGCTGAGCATATCAAAATCCAGAACCAAGGATTTCAACTTCTTGGTTGATCTTTGGACTGATCAAATAATTCAACAATCATAAACATGGCATTTGATTGATTGGGAAACAATGGCAATCGCAATTAACTTCAGAAACATATCTTCAATTTCTTTCATTCAATTTCTTTCACTGAGGGGAAAAAGAAGAATACAAAAGTGAAGCGTTTCTATTGATTAACAAATATAACAAAAAATACAAGGAACAAGAAAACCATATTGGCTAAAGGATTCAATTCAATAGGCGTTCCTTTTCCTCCTCCATTTGCTTCCCTGATTTCATAATCAAAAAGAACACCACAGCAGATTGATCTCTGATTTTTTTTAGCACCGAATGACTTGAAAACCCCGTTCCTTGAAAATCCCTTTACTTGATCTGATTCCATAATTGACACTGAAGCACTCACCAGACCATTGTTGCTCGAATTCAATCAATTTGATTTTGTTTGCTCCACTTCCAGAATAATGCTGTTCTGAACTGCTGCATATGGCTAATTTTATAGCAAGGATATTCACAAGCATGGACTGAATCCTAGAAAAGGAAGATCTCTTTGATTCGGCTTCTGTTTTACTTCTTTAACCATTCAAAGAATGGAAGGACAAAAATTTGCTGCACCATCATACAAGGATATAGCATCACATTGTTCGTAAGAAGCCACGGACTTCAATCAAAAAGCTGTTTAGGTTCTTCCTAAATCTCTGATAGTTCACACGATCTAGAGTTGATGAGAGATGATTTGCGCTTGTGAGAGAATGCAATGCATTTGCTAGTCTCGATTTGAGTGTTGGATTCGTCTGCCTCTCAATTAACTCATTGCCTAGTCTCTGCATAAAGAAGAGGTACCATAGCATGAGGAGATGTTCATACTTTTACCTTGTAGAATTTGTAGGATAACAATCCAGTTCTGCTGAGACCTTTGTAATTTCATGAATTTCTAGATAAGAACACGAGGAAAAACACATGTTTCCTACAAATGACTTCCGATGACAAACCAGAAGCATTCATTCCTCTTAACTCTTATGATATGATTTAGCAATCTTCAACTCGCAAAAATACAGAGCATATGACAATAAATAACTATAACTATGAAGAACTAGAGGAAAACCTGGTATAGTCCTTGCTCACAAAGGATCAAGGGAAGGAGAGCATCTGCTGCAGAACCAACCAGATCAGGACTGAAACCACAAACAGACAAAAGTATGATCAGAGAGAAAATGAAAAGTGGTCATGCGGAAAGTGTACATTTACGCTAGTGCAAGTAAATATAAGCTTATTATGCAAAATTGCATCTATAAATACCTATAATCTTCAAAAAGGAGCAACTGCAATAGTGAACGTAAAAACCGGCTGAAAATTCCTTCAGCTATATTTCCACCTGCAGCATGTGAACCCAATCCTGTTTTACCTGCACACACCTCTCTATAGTGGTATGATGCTAAAGCTTTTAGAGCTCCCAGGCACATGTTAACTATATCTCCATCCTGTATGATCAAGAACAAATTAAAATCAACTAAGCTTAGGATAGTGTAAGTACAATATTATTGTCAAGAAGGCTTGCAAAGGAATCTAACTTAGGAAATTAAAAGTAAAGACAACTTTCACATGAGTGAAATGCTAAGGCCCCACCTTTGCATAAGCCAAAAGAAACGTAGGGGGAAACATCGGCGTGCGTACGTGGTTGGGTTGAGGTTTCGTGTTTGTACATAATCAGTAATTGACATAATAGGCGATGATACAGACAACAATTTACCTGATGATGAAGACCAAAGTCAAGAGTTCCTAGAATATGAGCAAATGCGTCACTGTTCAATTGTGCAAGTGTTTCAGGGTAAACCTCCAAAATGTGTGAAAGAAGCGAGAAGTACTGCAGAATAAATACCAATAATTATCAACTTCCAAAAAATTACACGGGTTATTCAATCAGAGCAGACATATATCTTACATCATGACAAAGCTTGGGATATTTTAGCAGCTCCAAAGATATCAAAGGTGTAATTATGTGAAGACCAAAGAAAACAACCTGCAAGACAGAACATCAAACACCATCTTGGAGATTTTCATGCTAGCAACAATAGTATAACTAACCTGAGATATATTAGTGCCTGTAACTTCAACAGAATCTGATGAGAAATCAACCTACAAAAAAATGCCCAAGATTGAGAAATCAACCTACAAAAAATGCCCAAGACTGAGTGATAGAGATCTTAAAAATTGCCTGGTATGTAACTTAACACCTACCAGATCTTTTGAACAAAGGCTTGAAAGAAGTTGAAGAAGAGCTCGTAGGTCTTTATACTTCTCAGTCTTTGCTTCACTAAGTAAAGTGCTTGAAAGGCTAACTGATATCTAAAAGGAAAAAAGGGGGAGAGAGAGAAAGACAGACAGAGAACAGTTGTAAAAGGAGTAAATCACACAGTAAACATTGGTGGCAAAGACATCAGAAGATTATCTGTAAGAATGAAGGGAAGGTGCATAGATAATCAGCAAGATAAGAAACTCATTGTACCCAAAAAAAGCAAGATAAGAAACTCCTGCTGAAGTATTAAGAACCCTTCCGTTGAAGAGTTTAAACGATCTCAAGTAAATTTGGTTCACCAAAAAAATAGATTTCAAAACAGAATTAAATAGCTATTGTACTCTAAGAGAGAGAGAAAAAAAAATCATAAGCATGAGGAGCCACTATCAAATCAAACTTCTATATGAAAAGAACACATGATTAAAGAAAATACTTATAGCTAAAAGAATTTTAAAGGCATAAAGACAAGATTAGAGGAAGATCAGTACTACAAAAGTAAGATCACTGGCAATACGATGTTAGAAAGCATAAGAAATCTCCCCACGGTATTGCTCGCATAAAATTTTAAAAGCAAAAATACAATTGGCACAAGTAGTTGACTAATAGGCGTATATGCAATTATGAGTAGCCAATTTATATTACTGAGGCAGGTGAGTCCAATTCTCCAGGCATTATATCAGATACTCATCAAATGACAATTACAAACAAACTCTGAATTACTAGCCAACGATGCCAGAAGACAAGCTTGAGCATATACTGTAACCTAGTACCTCTCCTATGCCATATTCGAAATGCTTAATATGAAATCTATAATGAAAACCAAGTGAACCATATTGCATTCAAAATGACCAAGAGCTCTTAGCATAGGATTGCTATGAAGTCAAACATACAGGTTGACAATCATTTATCACATAGAAGTTGGTTAAGTCTAACAGGTCACAGTCAATTCCTCAATGAGTTTGGGTGCTCCATGATGGAAACAATTCCAGAAGTAATAACATCCATTATTTCTGGAGTATGACGAGAGTTTATAGTTGCAACTAGATTGAAATCTATTAGAGCTAAATGAAGTGCCTTTTTTTTTCTTAATCTTTTCCTCTTCTCCTTTTTCCTGAAAAGAGCCTAGAAACTAGTTCTTTGAGAACAAAAAAATCTGTGGGAAAAATCATTTAGACTCCAGATATTCTTCCTTTCGTGTGACAATAAAGTTCTTCCCAAAATTTCAAAAGCTTTTAACAAGGAAGTGCAGGAAAAAGAAAACCCAAACTATATGCAACAACTCCCACATGGATTATTTAATAGGCAATGTTCATAGTTTAAATGTTACCTAATAGATACTTGAAGAGGATAAAGATAATAGAGAGTCAAGAGAACAATAATCAAGAAATTATAGAAAAATTTTAAGTAGATTTAACAATAATTACCTTTCCGATATTGTGAGATGAGTAAAGCTGCAGCAAACGCATGCAGAAATCAATCACAGAAGCAGTTTCTTGACCCTCTAGGTAGGATATTTGTCCATCCACCCAGTCAACAATAAATTTAAGCAGCAGGTATACAACTGCAGACTGCACAATAATTAGAGATTAGTATAAATAATCCTTGTTTTATATTGAAAAAAAAAATCGATTACTACAAGTTGAACATTAAAAGAAAAATGCGGCATTAGTTCACTGGAATTGAATGGAGTCAACAGATGCTAAAAGTGCTGAAAGCATAAGGCAAATCTCTTGTTGACATGTGAGGCAACGTGAAAACTGCTTCAGTGACACACTAAGGAGCCAATTAGCTGGTAGATAACTGCTTAAGTGACACACTAAGCCTGTAGTCTGAGGATAAATCATGCTTCAAAAAGATAATCTATACTATATATAAAAGTACGAGTTATGAGAAACTTTTGAATCGACTATTATACCCTTATTTTTCTAATTGAATCGACCATTATACCCTTATTATTCAAACATATTTCTTAAATGTCATTAGTCATTACTTAACTATTATAGTTTTATTCTACTAAAAACTCAATTTTTATTCAATTAAATCTAATATCTTTATAATTGCTTTATTTTTTTACTATTTTTGTTTCCAAAATATACAGTTTTATTCTGCTAAAAACACTATTTTCATTTAAATAAATTCAATATTTTATTATCTCAAAAAATTCAATATTTTATAATTATTTTATTTTACCATTCTAATTTAAAAAGTTATTATGATTGACATCTTACTATTTGATAGTTTATAATAATGTATTATGATTAAAATTTATTATTTCCCTAATGTGCAATTATTTTATTTGACTTATAATTGATTTTTTGCTTGATATATTGCTTGCTGTATAATTAAAAAAAAATTCTCACATTCTTATAACTATATCATTTTTACCATTTTACTATTTTAATTAAAAAAATCTTAGATGTATTAGAAAATTTTAAATATACTTTTATAGTTTTACTCAACTAAAAACTCTATTTTTATTTTTCTGTAAAAAAACTCTATTTTTATTTAATTAAATCTAATATCCTTATAACTATTTTGTTGTTATCATTTTACTATTTTAATTAAAAAACTTAGACATATTAGAATTTTTAAAATATATTCTTTTACAAATTTTTTAGAAATAAACTTTTACAATTATTCTACTAAAAACTCTATTTTTATTCGATTAAATTGAATATTTTTAATAAATATTTTATTTTTACCATTTTACTTTTAAAATATTGGAGATTTTTTTGGTAGTTATGGATCCATTTCAATTATAATATGAGCTGATAAAAGTATTATTATCAAGTTTAAAAGTTAAAATAAATTGGCTAATCATTAACTATTCAAATTTTTTTAACAAATTAAGTTAAAAATTTATTTAAAATCTAATTATTGTGATTCACTTTGTTTTTCTATTTTTGTAGCGTGTATTGGTAGGTTAAATATGGTTCTAAGTCAAATGAATCAGGTAATTTTCTCGAGTCATTCGAGTTTCGGCTCATCTAGGTTCAGGTCTACTAAGTCTAATTGGGTTAGGCGGATTCGAGTTTTGACATCGGGTCAATCGGGTTCCGGATCATCTGGGTTTTGGATTTTTCAGGTTTAGGTTCAGCTCAATTTGATCAGCGTTAAATTTTTTTTTTTGGCACCAAAAAAGCATAATTTTGTAATGTTTAATTCTTAATTTTATTTAATATATTTATTATTCGATTTTATTTTACAATCCACCACTGGTGAAATTTAGCAAACTGCATATAGAGTTTGTCGTGTCTGAATAGGTTGGGTCTGGGTCGTTTACTTTTTTTTATCAAATCGGATTATGTCGGATTGGACGAGTTACCGGGTTCGGCTTAGATTTGACAACTCTACATATATAATTAATTTCAATCATTATTTTAATTTTCATTTAATTTAAATACGAGTATCACGTGCAACGCACGTGGAAGTAAATACTAGTCTACTTAAAAGAACATGCAAGAATGGAAATGTGTAGTACCTCATGCTTATAAACTTCAAGAAGAAGTAGAACGGGGTTCATTACAGAGATACCCATCTCATAAATTGCTCTTTGCGTTCTAGGCTCTGCAGCACTGGCAGCTCCACGAAGCCTTTCCAACAAGCAACTAACCTACATGATGTCGAACACGAAAATGAAAAACAACTCCTGATTGATTCAATAGTTTCATTTATGTTTGATTTTCTTACCGACATGATGATATCTGGTTGTTGGGCAACATTTTTGAGATCATTTTTGTTAGACAGTTCCACCAGATATGTTGTCATATGAACCATGAGACTTCTTACAAATCTTTGAAAACAATGAGAGAACATTAATCAATTAGAAGAAAATTTCTACAATGAAAAGTCATAAAACCCCCCGAGAAACAAGACTTACTGATTTGAGGCCTCCAAATTTCTCAGTCCAGAAGCTGAGAGAACAAGGGTCTGAGCCAGCGAGCGCTGAAACAGGAAGGAAAAAAACCATTGCAGCATGCAAATAGGAGTAGTAATAGATATAGGAGCAAAGTATGGCACATTCTTACCTGATTGGCAGAACTTAGCAAGAAGAAAGCTTTCTCATTTGTAAAAGCATTAGCTAGGTCACGCCATGAATCCTGCAAAGTATTTATTACAAGGAACTAGCTCAAGGTACAATACTTTTATGTGATGAAGGCATGTATTGAGACCAGAATTTCTGAGAATTCTAATAAACAATGTTAACCAATCAATTAAATAGGAATATAAAGATGTAAAAGGAAGTTCAACTTAATAATCAACGTAAACTAATTTAAGTCTTTCTATGGAATTGAAATTCTTGCAAAAACCTTCTAGAGAGGGGCATGTGGGAGAGGGAGAAGTCATGACAGGCAGGCAACTCAACTATGGCACGGGTCAAGTGAACTCACCAGTGAAACAAGCTGATGACAAACACTTTTGCGGCGAACTAGTGTGGGAAGCAGATGGTGACATGTCAGTCCCTGTTTAAAAAGGGAGGGGGAATGAAAAGCATGAATCATTTACTTTGTTGATAACAACTCTGAAATATGGAACCATTTAATTTTAAAAGCATAACATAAAAAGTTGATAAAAAAATTCCCATTAGCCGTTTTTCCAGCTCATGGACCATCCAAGGAGACAAAGCATCATCCACTTCTCTTTTAACTTAAAAACACTTAACCCTAAGTCATGAGTAACTAAATTCAAACTTTGCAAAAACCACATCAGCAAACCAGCAAGATTGAAGTCCTGGCTATTTACACATGCAATTGGCTCATATGCTAATAACAAGAGAAAAGAGAGTGGAGGTGCACCTGATAGATGCCATACAAACGATAAGATCTACAAGAAAATATTAATATAACTTCTAGAGGGAGGGTCAAATTAAATATAAAAAATAAAATAAGAAAACCCTCTTATACCTGCAAATCTTTTTCCCCTGGGTATGACATCAATGTCATCATAGAGATGTGAACAATAATGCTGAGGACAGTTTTTCCCTGGTTATGTTCGCCAAAAAAACTTAATAAAGCTTTTCTGGAGTTTATTGACTGAAGCTGGCGCTCATAATCATGACTTAGATGGCTGTTAGCTTCTTCAAGAGGCATCAGGTATGTATGAGACCATCTTGCGAGAAACCATATGACAGCCTACACATAGCATCAAGTTAGAAAAAGAAGGGTTCAGCCACCGGAGAAAGGAGATAAAATTGATAGCTTACCTCCATAAGCCGAGGACTAAAAACTGTTGCTCTAACTCCTGGATCCATGCTCTGCTCAGCAAACCTTATAATTGCACTGCATCAAATGTAAACAAGCATGAGAAGTGAATTATTGAATATAACAGTTGGAGATCATGAATACATATTTAGATAAATTAATCATCCTGCCTAACTCTGATAAAGTAATAGAAAGAAGCCAAGTTGTACCCTGAGAGAACAACAACAGGATGCTTTTCTCCTTCTACGATATCCACAAAATGCATTTGTATGGCAGTTGGCACCTAAGTCACACAACAAGAACCAAATTTCAAATCAGAGAATGGCTTGATTAAGATACAACATAAAGCGTACTTGTCTCATTAAATACTAGTAAGAACACCTGAAACTTCTGATAGGCACCTTGTCTCATTCAAAACTTGTTTCACTGACTTTAATAACTATAAACCCCCAATATTATAACAAGAAACGTAATTGGTCACAGAGTTTAGGCCTTTAGGGTGATCATTGTGAATAATAGCACATAGGGAATAAAAACATTATGCACATAAAGTGTTCAATTACACTAACTACTAGCCTACTAGCTCTGCAAGATCTGAACTAGTCATCAAGGACAATCAATTTGAGAAAGTAGTTTAATAACTGAACGATAAATGTGCACGAAAGTTTCAAGCCACTATTGATGAGCGAACTTGTAAAAGTAATTAGACACACAAGCACGCAAACAAGAGATCCTTCTTCCATACAAGTCTTTGTTATACATAGAAACAAAGCAAAGAATTACCAAAGGCGTTTCTCCGTCCCCTTCATCGGCCAGTACATGCCCAGTTATCAACAATAGTGAGTAAAGTTCTTCCAGAGTTTCAGTAGGATCAATAATGCCCCTGCCCTACAAGCAAGGAAATAACTTAAGAAAGGAGCAAAGGGCTCTAGGTAACAGTCTCTTTAATAACCAATGTAATACATTGGGGAAAGCACTTTATTAAGTGGATGTATGTATGCATGACCAAGAAGAAAAGAAAGAAGACCTGATGAAGTCGCGCAAATCGCTCAGAAAACAGTCTTGTAAGTAAAGGAATTGTGACATCAATTGCTGCTCTTGCAATGAGAGCATACGAACTTAATCTTTCATCCATAGCTGGAGGATATACAATCATGATGTTAAATGGCATTCATCCAAACATGAAATAATGAAGAAGAAGAAGATTTCTTTATTATTAGTAAGACCAATATATATAGCAATAAAAACATTGGTATAGAAAGGCATTGGCAGACTCTTTCCTTACCAGATATAGAAGCCTGAAGATAGTCAGAATCACCATCATCATTTGCTACTGAAGCAGAAGCCACTATATCATCCAAACAAAAGAATATTACAATGGGAAAAATAAGCATGGTTGTCAGCAATATAAGTATATAACCAGTAAAGTATTGGAGAACCTTTTAGCTCAGACTCTACTATCATGCCAAAGAGATTTGCCGCAGCATGTTTCCCTTCAGGAGGAAGCACTGCATCTCCACCACTACCATCCATAGGCTGACAAGTAGTAAAAGATATTATATGTTAGGGTCACCACCAAACAAAGTTCCAAAAAAGATTAATACTAAATAAGCACTTATACTACTTACTGAAACCAAAATTAATTAATAGATTATCGTACGGCAATATAATAAAAATGATAATTTTTTGCAAGCTAGAACTAAGTACCAAGAGTAGAATAGTCCATGTATCTAACAAGATATCTCGAGCCTCCCAGCTCCACGTCTCCTCATCAGTGTTATTAGTCATAAGGACTTTAACAACTTCACACATCAAGTTGGACAGCAATGTAAGAGTACCAAAGGGTCTGACCAACAAAAAAAGAAACAAAATTGTTGCAAGGCTGCTTAAAGAGCAATGTAAACAACAGATACTGATGGCCAGAAGCTTCATATTACTTACCTTATTGCTTTCAAGAGTTGATCAAACACAAAAGGAGTCATTACAGTTGCAATAGATAACAATCCACGGCAACCATCAAGCATCTCACTGAAAAATACAGTAGAATTGTGTGACCTCACAGCAAGTGTATATTCATAGATGTAAATCTACAAGAAGTAACCTATGTGGAAAAACCAACCTCTCACTTTTGCCCTCTTCAATAGCTTTTGCCACAGCATCAGGAGGATCGATCCACTGTAATATTTCAGATAGCAGCTGAAGCAAATGATTCTCTTGCATTTTCCCATTATCTAAAATTATTAATCAAAGTAATTAGTCAAAAACTATATAAGTAACAAAAGAAATCTGGCTAACAGGATATAAGAAGGAATGCAACACTCCACAAGGTTATGATAGCCTTCAAAAGTACATTCATCAAAGAGAATTACTTTTCCTAAGCAGAACTCATTATAAATTACAGTAAGTCCCCGTCATCCCAATCTCTCTCTCCTATCAAATTCTCTCTCTGTCGAGAAATATCTATAAACAGTATTTCATACTGGAATCAATTTTCAATTTTTGATTTAGCAAAAGAATTAGAATTAAGCCATGATTGATCATTCAAACCAACCACTAGGGGCTTAAAAGAGGATAATACATATTTGTTACATTTTCAAGCTAAAACAAGGGGAGATCTGACTTTATCTCACAATTTCAGGTGGTTTAGTACACAGATGACATGATTCAAACTATAATTAAGACACTGATATTATAATTCCATACCAACTCATGGTTATCAAGTATATGCTTCAGGAGATTCATTCAACACATAATAACAGAAAATATTATATCAAAGAAGCAATATATATTAATGTATTTATAAATAAAACACATATTAATCAACACAGAGGTATTAAATGAAACACATACCAGAAGGAAATATGGTTCCAGTCAAAGAGCAGAACTGTACAATTAGCTTTCGAGCAGAGACTGCAATAGGGCAGTCAAGCCAGTAACCTTCACGAGGAAACTTCTGACTAAACTTTTGTCTAAGTGCTGCATATAAGCCAAGAAGCCACCCTACATGGCCACTTAAGATCAAAACATCACGCCATGCAGGACCAGGCTACAACCGGCAAAAAATTGATCAACAACAAGAATTCAACATGATTTGTGAGCTTCAGCATCTAAAAAATCTCTTTTTGAGAGAACAGAGCAATGATGGTAGAAAAAGATAACTAATATAATAGATTTGGTTAATTTCTGGTTAGGTATTCTCTTATTTGAAAGTCTCCTAAGGATTGTGGATGATGATGTGTTAATCTATTTTTCTATGAAGATGTAATTTGGAATGTTTCATAGTAATTAAAATATACAAAAGATCTCAAATTTAAATGTCTGTATCAATTACCTGCACTATAACACATTCAGACCTCTTTGTTGAAGCAGTGTCATTTCTAATTCCAGCTGAAAAAACATTGATACCAGCTTTCATGCTATTTGTATCATTCTGAAACTCCCAGTTCAGAATTTGAAGCATGAGACGTAGTGCAGCATTACAAACTTTGACCTCAGGTATTGCAGCATCAGATTCAACTATTTTGTTTGTGACACTTAAAGCAGCATCTCGTGCCCAGCAGTAGAATGTCTATGAATAAAAAACAAAAGTAGTGCAAGAAAAGTGAAAAGATCAATATAAAAAGAATTTGATGTAGATACAACAGTCTATCCTCAACAGACAACATCAGTAATAGCAAGACAAGGTAAACACAAATTGAACGAACCTTCAAATAGTTTAGCTCTAATGATCTCCGACACTGTTCATGAAACTCCCTGGGAAGTCCCATGGCACTTGATGTAGAAGGTGAAAACTCAGAAACCTAGAAGAAAGAGAAAATTAATCATAAAATCTAAAGCCAACATAATGAAGATGCACCAGGGACCTTAGAAAAAAGCATCTGCATACCAAAGATTCCAAGAAATTTACTCCAATGAATTGTACATCCACTCCATGACCACCAAGAATGGCCTGGTTAACCTGTTTCAATGAAACTGTTAAGAGATCCCAATCAAGAATTGTGTGAACTACAATAAGCTTCAGCACTAGAAAAACTCAATAAATTCCAGTTATATAATGGGAAAATAATAAAAGAATCCTTTGTCCAAAAAAGAAAAAAGAAAAAAGAAAAATAGAAGTCCAATATATAATTACATCACCAATGATTAGATCATATACATAAATAATTTTAGTTTTTCCACCCTCAAAAATACTCCAGGCTCTGCTCCTGTATGTAATAGAGAGGGAAGGAGCAGGGAATATGCAATCTATTCTCCTTTAAAATTACTATGTTGGGAAGCATGCAAACAAACAGTATATCTTTAGGAACGAAATTGTATAAGTTAGATCATAACAGCATCTGCAGAAAGCATAGGGATAATGAAAAAGCATTCATACCTGATATAAAAATGCCTCCTTCTCTTCTGGTTTGAAATCAAGCCTACATATAAAATAGCCATTGTATCAACTATAATATTCTCAAAATGTAGAGCATATGGAATTCTATTCAAGCAAAGTGTACAATATTGCTCAGAAGAGGCTTCAGCATGAGAAAACTTATACTGTATCATAAGGAGAAGGTCAAACTAGCTTCAACAATTTGCAGATGCTGAGATGCATATGCTACAAGTTATCTTTAAGCTAAATATGGAAGGTCATGCAACCTACCAGCCCCTTTTCATCAATTGAGCAGCCACAGAAGATACCTTTGCTTGGACATATCCCTCTGGTGAACTAGCATGCTGCATAACAAAGCACAGGCAGAAACTGCAAAATAGAAAAGAATTTGAATAAAAAAAATCACAGAGCAAAAATACAATTCAATAAATATAAATTTAATTTTAAAATTTGCTTTTGAGTTTTTTTCCTCACATTACACTGATACAAATAAGTTAATAATAATGATAATTTAACAGAATTCATTTTCAAAAGTTGAAGGGTATCAGGTACCTAATCAAATTTCTCCTATCTTCAGCAGAAAGAAAACCCCATTCTCTGATAGCTGCATCTCGAATGGCTGCAGCAGCCTGAAACCTTGCATTTGCCACCTGAGAATTTTCTGAATAGATGAATAAAATTTTAGCATGAAATGTTAGAGAGGTTATTGTCTAAACCAGGAGAGCTAAATAACTGTCTCAACACAAAATTGTTACAGGGTAATCAAGGCCACTAGACTATGTAAACCAGTAAACGGTCCACCTCTAAAGAGAAGAATAGCATGATTAAACAGACAATAAAGAAGAATTTATTCAAGATGCTCGCTTGAAAGTTTGACAAGTAAGACTTAAAAAAATTGAAATGAGGATAAATCTTTTCCAACAAGTGGTAATATAACCGGTTAGTGAAAACCCCTATCACACCCTGAACACTATGAAACATGAATGAAGAACACTAAAAAACCCTTCAACAACCAAAGTAAGCATGAAACCAAATATTGCAGCCCTACTGGCATATAAAATTGCTTGTTAGTATACCATAAATACCTTAAACAATATTCAACGTGTAAAGAGTGTTTAACAAATGGTCATGGGCATAAACACTCATAGTACCTCATCTCTTTGAATAACAAAATTACATAATTATCTGCTTTTAAATAACTTCTTTGAGGAAGCAAAACTAAATATATAAGAAATGCATAGAAACATGAAAATCAACACTAAGCTTAACTCACCAAGGATAAATTGACACGCCTTGTAGGGTTGAGGCGACTGTGATAGTGATAATATCGTTGCCTCAGCTGCCGTTGGATTTATATGCATCTGCTCCAAAAGGAAAACAAATAGATGCAATCAAAGAAAGTGTTAAAAGAACAAACATTCAAGAAAAGTAAACAGTGGATAAACAAACGGCATATTTACAATCACAGAACCAATAGAAGGCAAATGAACAACGAACCAATAGAAGTAATATAATAAATCATCTATGCAGCATATAACTAATCAAGAAAAGAAAGAAAGAAAAGGAAAAACATCATCTTAGTGAGTATATATGAACCTGAATCGAAGTGCAGGCAACTTCGATGGTGTGCATAGTTGATTGAAGCTGAGCCAAATCGACGCCGACGCCGGCGCCGGCTGCACCATCGGAGAATCCTTGCATCTCTAATATGACTTCTTTTTATGATTTGAGATTGTTAGAAGATTAAGGAAAAGCTCTGAGATTGAAGAAAATGGAGATTGGAGGCCCAAATTTACCTTTTGATAATGATGGGATCGGTGAAGTGAGAGAGAGTGAAGAGTTTTTTGGTTTTACACTTTACTGGGTTTTGTGTAGAAAAAGAAAAAGAAAAAATGTCTATTTTGGCAAATGTGGGCCTTAATTGTAATTTTGCTTAAACTCATGTACTTATTTGTAACTATCTAATTAACTGAACCCTAGTAAATAGTAATGGACGTCACTCCTTAAACCTCATCAACCAAACTGAACTTAAAAAACAGAGAAAGATAGAAGCTTTGCTCTGCCTTTGAGATGTCCAGAAACAAATATGCTAAAGATTACTGCTTTTTTATTCAGTTTCTTCTTCAAATTTAACGTTTGAATTCAGGTAATCCTTTTATGTTCCTGGGTTATTAATATTCGTGTGGGGCTATTCAAAATCTTTTTTCTTTTTTCTTTCTTTCTTTGAATGCTGTGAAGGTGAAATAGTCAAATGGTTTGAATTGTAAGAATTGGATTGTTGAGTTTAAAGGTTTTTGGTGAATTGGGTTGTGAATTGAATTCTTCAACTGGAATTTTGATAAGCAATTTTCTATTCTATGTGTCCATTGTATTCTGTATTTCGATTTGTTCAAGATTGAAGTTTGTTAATGTAAGGCTGCCTTCTCTTCCCTTTGTTTCTTTTCCACAGCTAGGGTGCCTTAAGTTGAATAATTCTGGTAATTATGGATATTCTGAAACTTGAAACCTTGAGAATTGTCTATTTCTTACTTCTTTTTAATGGAAAAGAGCTTGGAATCTGTAGTGGATATTGTTATAATCATCTTTAGTGGAATTGGCTTTAACATTTATGAGATTTAGGCTCCTTTGTTCAACTGCCACAGTCCTGACCGGCTGACCCCATGAATTTTGTGATTGTTATTTTTGAAGGAGATATTTGTATCTACTTCATTTCACTTGCATGAGTCACTCTCTCTTCCTCTCCTTGTTATCTTAAAACTATGTTGTTCCATGCTCTTAACTCATGGCATGACCATCTGCTTCCGATTTTCAAGGCATGGTCACTAGTATTTGCTGACTCTTATTTTTTATATATGTATTAATAGAGTTTTAGGTTTTGATGTTGCTTGTTTCTAGTTTTGCAGGTTTTCTGTTTCCTTCTCAATTTGAAGAGTGGACAAAGCAGCCGAATTGCTCCCAAGTATCTCAAATTTTACCCTGGAGCAATGTCTAAGGAAGTTAAGGATTTGTTCTTCTCTGTTTGAATTGATTTTAGTTGAGTTTGATTAAATCAGAGTGCAATTGTTGTTTAGGGTTTTCAAGCACATTGGCATCTTCTAAGTGATTGAAGTTTATTCTATTTTGACTGGATTTAAGGAGATGGGTCATGCAGTTACTCCTCATAACTCTAAGGTTAACATTATCCATTTTAATGATTCGCATTGGGGTTTAAAACAACCTGGCTCAGGTTGTAGCTCTTTGAAGTGCTCAACAGTAAAAGTATCTTCTTTTCATCCAACTGGTTTGATCAAATCTAGCCGTAGAAGACTATCTTGCTTGCCTTGTAAGGTAGATAATGGTTCAGAAAGAGAGGTATTTTCTTTAGGGTGCAGAGCATTTCAGAGAATTTTTTGTATTGACAAGGATGAAATTGATGAAGATGAATGGAGGAGTTCCAAAGATGATTTCCTGCATGATAAGCGAAAATCTAAAGAGCAAATAGATTTCAAAAGGTTTCTGACTTCTTTGACATCTGCTTTTGATGGACCTTTTGGAAGAAATGATGAGGAAACCAACAATGATATTCTACAAAAGTTCTGCAGCAAAGGAAAATTGAAGGAGGCTGCAAGGTTGATAGAAATCATGGCACGTCAGAATCAAATTCCTCATTTTCCTTCTTGCACAGTCTTGATCAGAGAATTCATAAAAGTATATGAACTTGATAAAGCTTCTGCTATTCTACAAATTATGGTAATGTCTGGTGGAGTACCTGACAATATTACGTATAACATGATGGTTCGTGGTCTTTGTAAGAGAGGGAGAATAAAATCTGCAATGAATCTTTTGGAAGACATGAGTTTGAGTGGTTGCCCTCCGGATGTCATTACTTGCAATACAATAATACGGAGCATGTTTGATGAAGGGCTTTTCGATCAGGCTCTTGGGTTCTGGAAGGATCAATTGAGAAAGGGATGCCCCCCATATATAATTACCTTTTCAATTCTCCTTGAGCTAGTCTGCGAACATTGTGGAACTGCACGGGCAATGGAGGTATTGGATGATATGGCCATAGAAGGTTGTTATCCTGACATCGTTACCTACAATAAACTGGTTAATTTTACTTGCAAACAGGGTAAATATGGGGATACTGCTTTAGTCATAAATAATATTGTATCTCATGGTCTGGAGCCCAATGCTGTAACGTATACAACCCTTATCCGTTCTCTCTGTAGCCATGGGTGTTGGGATGAAGTGGATGAGATACTTGCTATCATGAAGAAAACAGCCCAGCATCCAACTGTGGTCACTTACAACATTTTGATCAATGGTTTGTGTAAATATGGACTTTTGGATCGTGCCATCAGCTTCTTCGATGAAATGGTTTCCCAAAATTGTACTCCTGACATTTTTACATATAGCACCCTGCTTGGTGCTCTTTTCAAAGAAGGAATGGTGGAAGAGGCTCTTAAAGTATTTCAATTTTTAAGTGGAACCAGCTGCTCCCCTGTTTTGATAACTTATAGCATTGTCATTGGTGGTTTATGTAGAATTGGTGATATGGATAAAGCAATGAGATTATATGATGAGATGTTAGACAATAGGATCTACCCTGATGGCGTAATACATCGTTGCTTGGTTTGGGGATTTTGCCAGGCAGATCAAGGTGAGAGAGCTGTTGAGATATTAAGGCTGATGAGTAAGAGGGAGCATAGAGTTGGCAATAGTGCTTTTAAAATGGTTATCCGTGTGTTATGTAAAAAAGGGATGGTGGATTTGGCAATACAAGTTCTAGAAATGATGGTCTCAAGTCAGTATAAACCAGATGAGACAACTTATATGACCATAATCAAAGGTATAGCTGATGCTGGTATGGTAGAAGAAGCTAGCAAGCTGCGTCAAAAGTTGACAGAATGGAAGGCTTTCTGAGAAAGATCTTTGTTGGGTTGAAGACTTTGTCCACAACAAAAAATTCTCTAGTTGTTGATAAGAGTTTTTGGCTGAGAGTTCTCTTCACTTGGTTTTGAGCCTTTGCTTCGTTAACCTTTTTTGTTCATCCTTTAGTACATTGTTACTAGTGGTTAGATATTTCTCTTTGAAGATCATGAATGGAAATGATTTCTATTTACTCATATTTCTATGACTTTTTCAACTTCATCCCCCATTTTGATTGAAATTAATCTGATAGCCTGGAATTGATAATTCAGGCTCTTAGTCATATGTACTTGTGATTATAATATAAACCCCAGCCTACAACAAGAGTTTTGCTTCATTAATAGAACCTTGACGATGAACATAAAGTTAGCCAGGTAGCTGCAATAATGATTAGAGATCTGCTACTTCTTGTTATCCTACAGCCTCCTCAATGAAACAAGCTGGCAGATTTAACACCCACTGCTGAATAATTTCTCAGAAACAATTTTAGGTGCTTTTCACATTTCTAAAGGTGATATTAGCCCTGTAGATTCATTCCCATGGTTCGTTCCATCCCAGTAAAACGCGGCATGTTCAAACTCTGATTGCTTCTTTCTATGAGGAAGGGGAACATTATGAAAATATCATTTATCTTATCTCGACATTTACTTGCTAACGTTCTTCAAGATGAGGGTGTTCTTTATATGCTTTAGAACATCTATAAAGTTAGATGATAACAAAAAAAACATCCTGCGGTTCACTATGTGTGCAACTTAGAAGTTCAAAGATAAAAGAAAACTTGATTAGAAGGGATCATTGAATATATTACAAATATTGTAGTCAGACATTTGATGTTGTGGACATGACAAACATATGTCCCCAGGGGCTACTTATACTAATCAGAAACAGAAAGATCTTTATAAACATCAAGCAAAGGGAAAGTTTTGATCAAACGTTTGAATGAATCTTCAGAAATAGCTTCCATTCTGACAAGGGCATTGGCCAACTCCATGGCTTCAGAACGCCATCCGACACAAAACCAATACCTTAGATCAATAATCAAATTTCTCCTATCTTCAGCAGAAAGAAAACCCCATTCTCTGATAGCTGCATCTCGAAAGGCTGCAGCAGCCTGAAACCTTGCATTTGCCACCTGAGAATTTTCTGAATAGATGAATAAAATTTTAAACAATATGACTTGTTTTTATGATTTGAGATTGTTAGAAGATTAAGGGAAAGCTCTGAGATTGAAGAAAACGGAGATTGGAGGCTCAAATTTACGTCTTTGATAATGATGGGATCGGTGTAGTGAGAGAGAGTGAAGAGTTTTTTGGTTTTACGCTTTACTGGGTTTTTGTGTAGAAAAAGAAAAAGGAAAAATGTCTATTTTGGCAATGTATGTGGGCCTTAATTGCAATTTGGCTTAAATTCCATGTACTTATTTGTAACTTTGTAACTAACTGAAACCCTAGTAATGGACGTCACGTCACTCCTTAAACCTCATCAACCAAAACTGAACTTAAAAAACAGAGAAAGATAGAAGCTTTGCTCTGCCTTTGAGATGTCCAGAAACAAATATGCTAAAGATTACTCCTTTTTTATTCAATTTCTTCTTCAAATTTAAGGTTTGAATTCAGGTAATCTTTTTTATGTTCCTGGGTTATTAATATTCGTTTGGGGCTATTCAAAATCCTTTTTTTTTCTTTCTTTGAATGCTGTGAAGGTGAAATAGTCAAATGGTTTGAATTATAGGAATTGGGTTGTTGAGTTTGAAGGTTTTTGGTGAATAGTTTTCTTATGTTGTCTAAATTCTAATGTCAATATGGCTATGGTTTTGATTTATGTGAATTGGGTTCTTCAACTGGAATTTTGATATGCAATTTTCTATTCTATGTGTCCATTGTATTCTGTATTTCGATTTGTTCAAGATTGAAGTTTGTTAATGGAAGGCTGCTTTCTCTTCCTTTTGTTTCTTTTCCACAGCTGGGGTGCCTTGTGTTGAATAATTGTGGTAATTATGGATATTCTGAGACTTGAGACCTTGAGAATTGTCTATTTCTTTTTCTTTTTTTTTAATGGAAAAGAGTTTGGAATCTGTAGTGGATATTGTTATATTCATCTTTAGTGGAAATGGCTTTAACTTTATTATGAGATTTAGGCTCCTTTGTAAAACTGCCACTTTCCTGACCCCCTTTTGTGATTGTTATTTGTGAAGGAGATATCTGTATCTACTTCATTTTACTTGAATGAGTCACTCTCTCTCTCTCTCTCCCCCTCTCCTTGTTATCTTATTATTACTGTGTTGTTCCATGGTCTAAACTTAACAATCAATCACCGCATGACCATCTGCTTTCGATTTTCAAGGCATGCTCACTAGTCACTAGTATTTGCTGATTATTACTTTTTATATATGTGTTAATAGAGTATTGGGTTTTGATGTTGCTTGTTTCTAGTTTCGCAGGTCCGCTGTTTCTTTCTCAATTTGAAGAGGGGAGAAAGCAGCCGAATTGCTCCCAAGTATCTCAAATTTTGCCCTGGAGCAATGTCTAAGAAAGTTAAGGATTTGTTCTTCTCTGTTGGAATTGATTTTAGTTGAGTTTGATTGAATCAGAGTGCAACCATTGTGTAGATTTTTCAAGCACATTGGCGTCTTCTAAGTGATTGAAGTCTATTCTATTTTGACTGGATTCAAGGAGATGGGTCATGCAGTTACTCCTCATAACTCTAAGGTTAATATTTGCCATTTTCATGATTCGCATTGGGTTCTGAAACAACCTGGCTCAGGTTGTAGCTCTTCGAAGTGCTCGACAGTAAAAGTATCTTCTTTTCCTCCAACTGGTTTGATCAAATCTAGCCGTAGAAGACTATCTTGCTTGCCATGTCAGGTAGATAATGGTTCAGAAAGAGAGGTATTTTCTTTAGGGTGCAGAGCATTTCAGAGAAGTTTTTGTATTGACAAGAATGAAATTGATGAAGATGAATGGAGGAGTTCCAAAGATGATTTCCTGCATGCTAAGCGAAAATCTAAAGAGCAAATAGATTTTAAAAAGTTTCGGACTTCTTTGACATCTGCTTTTGATGGACCTTTTGTGAGAAATGATGAGGAAACCAACAATGATATTCTTCAAAAGTTCTGCAGCGACGGAAAATTGAAGGAGGCTGCAAGGTTGATAGAAATCATGGCACATCAGAATCAAGTTCCTCATTTCCCTTCTTGTACAAACGTGATCAGAGGATTCATAAATGTATATGAACTTGATAAAGCGTCTGCTATTCTACAAATTATGGTAATGTCTGGTGGAGTACCTGACAATATTACGTATAACATGATGGTTCGTGGTCTTTGTAAGAGTGGGAGGATAAGATCTGCAATCAATCTTTTGGAAGACATGAGTTTGAGTGGTTGCCCTCCGGATGTCATTACTTACAATACAATAATACGGAGGATGTTTAAAAAGGGGATTTTCGATCAGGCTCTTGGGTTCTGGAAGGATCAATTGAGAAAGGGATGCCCCCCATATATAATTACCTATACAATTCTCATTGAGCTAGTTTGCAAACATTATGGATTTGCACGGGCAATGGAGGTATTGGATGATATGGCCATAGAAGGTTGTTATCCTAACATCGTTACCTACAATTCACTTCTTAATTTTACTTGCAAACAGGGTAAATATGGGGATACTGCTTTAGTCATAAATAATATTGTATCTCATGGTCTGGAGCCCAATGCTATAACGTATAACACCCTTATCCTTTCTCTCTGTAGCCGTGGGTATTGGGATGAAGTGGATGAGATACTTGCTATCATGAAGAAAACAACCCATCATCCAAGTGTGTTCACTTACAACATTTTGATCAGTGGTTTGTGTAAATGTGGACTTTTGGATCGTGCCATCAGCTTCTTCGGTGAAATGGTTTCCCAAAATTGTTCTCCTGACATTGTTACATATAACATCCTGCTTGGTGCTCTTGTCAAAGAAGGAATGGTGGAAGAGGCTTTTAAAGTATTTCAATTTTTAAGTGGAAGCAGTTGCTCCCCTGTTTTGATAACTTATAATGCTGTCATTGATGGTCTAAGTAGAATTGGTGATATGGATAAAGCAATAAGATTATATGATGAGATGTTAGACAATAGGATCTGTCCTGATGACATAACACATCGTTGCTTGGTTTGGGGATTTTGCCAGGCAGATCAAGGTGAGAGAGCTGTTGAGATATTAAAGCTGATGAGTAAGAGGGAGCAGCATAGAGTTGGAAATAGTGCTTTTAAAATGGTTATCCGTGTGTTATGTAAAAAAGGGATGGTGGACTTGGCAATACAAGTTCTAGAAATGATGGTCTCAAGTCAGAATAAACCAGATGAGACAACTTATATGACCATAATCAAAGGTATAGCTGATTCTGGTATGGTAGAAGAAGCTAGCAAGTTGCGTCAAAAGTTAAGGGAATGGAAGGCTTGACTCTTAAGAAAGAACTTTGTTGGGTTGAAGACTTTGGCCACAACGAAAAGTTCTCTAGTTGTTGATAAGAGTTTTAGGCTGAGAGTTTTTCCAATGCACTTAGGCTTGAACTTATTTTATTTTCCATAATCTCTTGTTGGCATGTGATAATGGTGGTCGGCTGTTTTCGCAAATGAATTAGGACAATCATTTCTCTTCACTTGGTTTTGAGCCTTTTGCTTCCTTAACCTTTTTTGTTTATCCTTTAGTACACTGTTACTAGTGGTTAGATATGTCTGTTTGAAGATCATGAATGGAAATATGATTTCCATTTACTCATATTTCTATGAGTTTTTCAACTTTATCCCCCTATTTTGATTGAAATTAATCTGATAGCTTGGAATTGATAATTCAGGCTCGTAGTCATATGTTCTTGATTATAGTCTAATATCAACCCCCAGCCTACACCGAGTTTTGCTTCATTAATAGAACCTTGAAGTTGAACATAAAAATAGCCAGGTTTAACTACTCATTTGCTACTTGGGATACTACAGCCTCCTGGAAACAAGTTGGCAGATTTAAAACCCACCACTGAATAATTTCTCAGAAACAATATAGCTGCATTAGGTGCTTTAGATTTCTTAAGGTGATATCTGCCCTGTAGATTCATTCCCATGGTTCGTTCCATCCCAATAAAACGCGGCATGTTCAATCTCTGATTGCTCTTCTATGAGGAAGGAGAACATTATGAAAGTGTCATTTAACCTATCTCAACATTTACTTGTTGACGTTCTTCAAGATGAGGGTGTTCTTTATATGCATTAAGAACATGTATAAAGGTAGATGATAACAACAAACATCCTGCAGTTCACTATGTGTGCAACTTAAAAAGTTCAAAGATGATAAAAGAAAACTTGATTAGAAGGGATCATTGAATATATTACAAAATTGTAGTCAGACATTTGATGTTGTGGACATGACAAAAATATATCCCAGGGGTCTACTTATTCTAATCAGAAACAGAAAGCTCTTTATAAACATCAAGCAAGGGAAAATTTTTGCTCAAACGTTTGAATGAATCTTCAGAAATAGCTTCCATTCTGACAAGGGCATTGGTCAACTCCATAGCTTCAGATCGCCAACCGGCAAAACCAATCCCCTCAATCAATAATATGTAAGTGGTTTCATTTGGCCGACACCCCTTATCAACCATTGCTGCTAATACTTCAATGGCATCTTGGATTCTATGCACTTTGCATAGACCAAGAAGAACAATATTATAGCTGATAACTGTCGGGGGAAACCTACTACTTTCCATGTCTACTAGCAATTCGATAGCTTCATCTACCATCCCATCTCTGCACAAACATGAGATGAGTGAATTGTAAGTAATTTCGTCAGGACCGATTCTTTTACTTAGCATCTCAGATATCATTTGCAAAGCCTTGACTTTATCCCCTGAGCTCCAAAGGGCACTGAACATAGTGTTGTAAGAACTCGCATTTGGAGGACATCCAACTTCAGTAAGCTTCTCAAAGATTTCCAAAGCCTGATCAGCTTTTCCATTCTTGCACAAAGTAGCCAAGACTGTGTTGTAATTAACAATATCTGGTAAGCAACCATCTGATATCATGTAATCCAAAAACTCAATCGCCAAATCGAGTCTCCCTTCTTTACAGAATGCTGAAATCAATGGATCATAACTATAAGCATCAGGTTTCAAACCCCTATCTTTCATCATTTTTAGTACATTTACAGCCTCCTCAACCTTTCCTTCACGACAAAGCGAGCTGATCAAAATGCTATAAGTAACAACATTTGGTTCACAGCCTCTAGAAACCATCTCTGTCATTAGTTTCTCCCCTTCCACCCACTTCCCCTGATTCAAAAGTGCTCGTAACAAATTGTTGTAGGAAATCACATCCAGCTGACAACCCCTAGCCTTTAAGCTCCGAACAAACTCGAAAGCTTTATCCAACATCCCATCTTTGCACATTCCTCTTATAATTGTATTGTAAGTGAACATATCCGGTCTAAGTCCTCTCAATACCATTTCATCCAAAAGTTTCATGGCTTCAGTAATTCCACCTTGAAGCATATGAGCCTCTATCAGAATTGTGTAGGTAATAACAGTTGGCTTGCAATTATCTTTCAGCAACTGATCCATAACCTTATAAGCTGAATCAAGTTTTCCTCTACTACAAAAGCTGCCAATCATAATATTATAAGTAACAACATCAGGTGAAATCCCTCTACGTCTCATCCGATCAAGCACCCTATTGGCAAAATCGAGCCGGTTAATCTTACAAAACCCACTAATCAATGCATTATAAGCAAAAACATCAGGTTCACCATATTTTTCCAAGATTTCCATCACCCTAATAGCTTTCTCAACATTCCTTCCATTGAAAAACCCTTTAATCATCCTTGTACAAAGAACAACATCAGGCTTATAACCTTTACCAACCATGCACTCAAGAAAGTAAAATGCTTCATTGTACTGGCCTGCCTTACATGACCTATTGAGTAATTTCATCAAATGAGTCTCCTTAAAATCAAAAGGTAAGATATGGGTTGGCCTTGTTTCAGCTGAAACCCTAACTTTTTGCTTGTTCCTAGACTTATTACTACCATCTTTATTCTCATGATTCAAGCAACTCACCAAGGGCAAGGAACTATGAAGTGAACGTGAATTTGAAATTGGTTTAAGTTGTTTTGTAGGAAAGGGTAGACTGTGAGGAATTAAATCAATTGAAAACAATGTCATTGATAATGGTTCCTTTTTTTTTTTTTTCTTTCTTCTGCTATTCAATGAAGATCATTTTTGCTATAAACAAGCTAAAGGAAGAAAGATATATAGAAAGGAAGGAATGAAGAAAGATACCTGTAAATGTGGAAGAAATGGTGAGAATTCTGAAAATATGTGCTTCTGTTTTAATGGTGTTCTTTGCTTGCCGTAGACCTTCAAAGATTTTGTGTTGGATTTCTGGACATAACTTGAGGATAAGGAATCTGCCAATCTGGCTTGGATTTGGGTGGATACTTGTATTAGGACTACACATTGGTTGACCCGAAAAGCCCATGGCCCATGGCCTATAAATTAGGACTAGAATTGCATAAGCTCACCCAGGGGGAATTCTCGGCCAAAAAAAAAAAACCAGGGGGGGAAGAAGAGAATTGAACATAATGAGGCAATGAGCCTTTATCCAAAACAGAATCAGCAATTCAGCATCATATGATTCTACTTCTTTATTAAGAAAAGGCTAAATATATTCAAATAAGGGGCCAACGTTTGTAAAAATGCTTAATTTAGGGTTTATCATTACAAAAATACTTGAATCAGGAACTAACGTTACGAAATTGGCTCAATTAAGGACCTCATGTCAACAGGCCCTAATATAAGCTCTTTATTAAGTTTATATGAAATTAACGGCAGGTTCTTAATTGAGTCGATTTTACAACGTTTGGCACTCTAAGTCTTTTTAAACCATAGACTCTTAATTGAGCATTTTCGCAAACATTTGACACTTAAATAAGCAATTAACCCTACGTACATATCACTCCATTTCACTTTTCTTTATTAAGAAATTTTCACGCTTACCTAAAAAAGTTCACCATGAAAATATAGGACTGACTCCAGATTAATCGGGACTTAAAGTGATTACTAAATACTAAAGTTCATCATGAAAATATAGGACTAACTCTAGATTAATCGGGACTTAAATGATTACTAAATACTAGAGGTTCGTACTTAAAAAAGAAAGCTCACAATGGAAACAAACTCTTTACATAATGAACTAGAGAATCAACTTGCCCAGCATTCAAACCAAAAACCTATAGTAATTCTCACCAAGTTATTTTGAGCTAGTCCCAAGCAAAGAGAGCCCAATTGCATATTACAATTCTATTTTGTAGCATTCCATTATCTCTAGAGTGTCGAGAAATAATAATTACTATTTTTTCTGGATCTTTCTTTTATAATTTTTTTGCTAGGTGAGGGATTGGTGAAAAATGGCTCCCACTCGACAATGGGAAGTAACCATCACCTCGGGGATTGGTCTGCAATGGCTCCCACTCGACAAGGTAAGCAACCATCACTTTAGGGAACACTTTGAAGACAAAAAAGAACTGGCTAACATTCCATTTCCATGCTTTATTTGGACACTGAGTAGCCCCATTAAAGGAGTGGCAAGACAGTTTTCACATTAATGCATAACATGTGGACTCGATATTCCAACTCATATGCTTAGAATCCGAAGTGGGCACCAATTATAAAAGAAAAAAATGAAAAATGAAGACAAAGGTCAATATCAAGCTGTGATGGTTTCCAAACCAACTCAGCAAGTTGAAATTCCTACTCTCTTGGTGCATTTCCCATGTTTTCAGTTTTGCTAGCAGTTGCTTCCCGTTTTTACTTCTTGGGATCATACAACGTTCTTTCGAGTACCTAGGGAAGGTAGGAATGGCCAGCCATTTTCATATCTATAATTGCCGCCTTGTCCTCATGGTTCTTCTCTTCTGACTTCCACCACGATCCTGGAAAACATGACGATGCAACCTTGGAAGCTGAAAGCCTGAAACTACCGAAACATTCATTATATAAGCTGCATACCAATAAGATATATTTTATCAATTCATTGGGATTCATTCTTCAAAATAATTGATTACAGCTCTTATACGATATGTAATGCTTACCAAGACAGAATCGGTTCTCCCTTTCATGCAGATTGAAAGCTTCCATTTAAGTCCAAAAAATCCCAAAGGAAAGATCTTTCTGGACAGGTCCTATGTAGTATAGTCTTCACGTTTCCTTCTTTTAGCTTTAGTTGTAGCTCTGTCTCCATAAATTGAGGAATATGCTGATGCATGGTACGTAAGTTAGCATCCAATCAGTAGCATGCAAACAACCAGCCTTAAACAGTCACAACTTGGATTAAAAAAAAAAATTACCTTTATCAACCATAAAATGTAAAATGCTGAATGCATGGCTTGTGCTTGGAAATCCTCAAACTCCATATCTTGAATGGTTGAGCAGGAATTTAGGAGACATAGTTCATTATTCATAAAGGTACTGATTTCATTAACCATGATGGTTTTCTGCTCAGAATGGCTGGAAATACCAAGCACATTGGCTGTCAAATGCTGTATCAAACACTGGGACAGGAAACGCCGATGTAGCCACAGAGCCTATCAAAGATGAACAATATAAACTAAAAATTGAAAGGTATGCTGGAATAGGTAAATTGCACACTGAACAAATAACTAGCCTGCACAAGCAAGAGCAATGAAATTCTGAAAACCAAGTAAATTTGATTCTGTGTTAAATCCACTTCACCCTTTTCTTTTATTTGAAGTGAGAAAAGGAAATAGGTAAAAATACCTCTCTTCCAATATAACGCTTTATTAACACTTCATTCCAATCAAGCTCCTCCTGTCCAGTACAATTTCGAAGAGGTCAGATAAGAAAATAGCATAGAAATTGTTTCTTGCTTGCTGGAAAAGACAAAAAGTTCCATGGTTTTTATTGCATGAGTATATCTCAGAGCCGTACCTTCAAAACTTGATAGCTTTGAACATCATAAGAATTCTGTAATTCTTGTTTACAGCAGGAATTCTCTGAAATTTCAAGCATTAGCCGCTGCAAATTGAGGTAGACTAAGGATAATCATTTCCATGAATAAAATTTATTACATGAATACACGATTTAATTAATGATGATTTTATACAGGAAAAATATAATGTTTATTGCTCAGTATTCTTTGTACTACAAACATATCTTTTCTTGAAGACAACATAGAAGTCAGATCTAACATAAAAGCTTACTCTGCGATAGTGAAAGCAGGAATTATCAGCAACATGTAACCCAGCCCAATCTCTAGATCTTTTTAACTCGTGAAGCATCTGAAAGTATATAATCACATCAATAAAACAATTTAGAGGAATTTTTATAAGGTACATTCTTGGATGGGAATGTCTCTGCACTAAAAACTGAAAAACAAACATAATATACAAACTTATTTAGCAGGAAAACAGGAACAAAGAAATTCAGGGAATTATACTACACTTTCTCCATTGAAAAATCTAAAAGTTCTTCTTTATACAGCTTTTTTAATTATTTGTTTTTCCTTATAAGGAAGTGCAGCAGGCCCCAAAATTTTTGTTTCAACAGTATAAAACATTTGAATGATCTGCGTAATCCAAGTGTCTAACCTGTTGCCTCGTCATGTAGGAAACTAACCAGCATCGATGATTCCAGGCACGGTAATTCATTTTTGATCTCTGCAGAGAAAAGAATATGAATTATATATTCACAGTTTTATCTACAGTTACATTGGACAGCCATTGTTGTTGATGAATAAAATCTATGTATCAAAAAGGCTTCAGTGGGAATCTAGTCCAGTCTACCATAAATGAGTTTCAACATCCCCAAAAAAAAAATTCAGAGGTTTACATTAAGGGGGTAAAATAACTGGAAGAATTCATAGTTTAATGAGTTGTCCATCAGAAATCAAATAGTTTAATAACCACCAACCTATAGTTTTCATGGTTTTGATCCCTTTCAACTTTTAGTTTAGGACAAAACCATTAGGCAAACTAAAAGGTCTTGGAGTTCATAACCACTTTTCGAGAGAAGAAAATTTAAAAGAAAAGAAAGGATTTACTTTGTAAGACCTCAGGTATTTTTATATAATATATTATATATATAATATTATCCAGTTCCTGAGCTGAAATTAAACCTCAGCTATTTTTTCAACAAGCTCAGATTCTTTTGATATGATCTCGTGCAGAGTTGAACATTTTCCAGCTATCATCTTGATCACCCATCGCCTGTGGCTCCAAGCTTGTTCACTTTTAGGTGAATAAGAAAGAACAAGGGTTGACAAGAGAAGTTCATCCATAAACATTGCCAGATGCTGCTTCTTTGATATAACTAGTCTCCTAAATACATAATAATACATAAACTAAGATCATGATCTAAAAAAGTACAGATTTGTAAAATTGTAACATAATAGCAAGCACAAGGAACTTCCAAGCTCTGGAAAGGCTAAAAGAGAGATAGTAAGATTAAGAAGCTTTCCGCTTGTAGTCAAGAAAGATTCAAGGTTTGATTCCATTATGTTCAAAGTTTATGCCTAAATTTTGGTTCAATGTGATTGAGAACTAACACCCCAATCTATGGGGATCATGAAGAGAATAGGTATTCAGTACAAGGGTGAACCGGTGAAGTAAAATAAAATCCCAACAATTATTATTACTGCTTATAGATATATTAACCATTTCTCTAAAGTGAAACAATCAGATAAAAACCCTTCAAGCTGACATGCAAGCAGCATAGAAACAAGTACAAACTCCCAATCATCTTCCTAGAAATTGATATCAGCATCCAAAGTACAAGTGAAGAATTTAAAAATATGTATGGACATACATAAAAGATATAAAAGGGAAAACCTGGTATTCCATGCAGTGCCAAAATCGCAGCTTAATAACAAAAGAGCCCTGCTATGCTTCATGACTTCACTTTCAAAAGATTGACAAGGCGAAGAGCCGTGCACGATATTCTTTTCCTCGTGTTTATTATCCATTAAGCTGTTCAGTGTCTTATATTGTTTCATTGCATCCATAAATGCACTTTTTGCAGCCTTACACAACGGGAGAAGAACCTCGGTTGAAATGCCCAACTTATGGTCTGTATTCCAGAAATTTGTATTCGTTGGTCCCGAAACACCATCCTCCGATGCGATACTGGATTCACCACCCTCTTTGCTGAGTATGACAAACTGAGATGGGTGAATAAATCCTACTTCATCTCTGGGTTCAAAAACACCAACAATATCAGATTCATATAACACTTCTCAACATAAAGCAATCTATTTTAACATCTATTAAATGAGATTAAATTAGTACAATTCTACAGTTCCATCTTGTTGCCACTTTAACAATTTTATTCCTTGCTTTAAAAAGAAATGCATTATGCAGCTACAGGCAAAATCATTTTTCCCCCTCTTGGTTTCCATCAAAGTCAATAATTTTAAATTTTGCAAATTACATGTTTTTTTACATTCCAAACAAATTTTGACGTTCCAAATAATTCTTTAACTAAATTAAATGCAAAAACAAAATTTTTTTCTTCTCAATTTTACTAAATCATATTCCACTGATATTCTTGAACTTTTCATTTCTATGAACTAAAGAAATCGACTTTTCACTTTAGAGAAAGTTGGAAAGTAATTTCTTTCATTTCCTCCATCTTCTCTCAGTAACCAAACACAATGGAATCCTAGATAATCTTATATATGATCCAAAAGTTAACATGATAAATCTATGTATTTGCATTAAAAAATCTAAAATTTCAATTCTAACTCACATGAGAGGATCAGATTCCAAAATTGCCTCCAATTGATTCAAAAGATCCATCGCTTTGTTTCCATCCCACGAGCTTTGGCTCATTTTCTCGATATTCTAGCTAAGCTCCCCTGTTTGGTTGCCAGGAAAATCAAAGAAAAAAAAAGGAAAAATTGTCCAATGCCACGTAATTTAAATTTCTTATAAGGAGTATATTAAAGCCATTGTCCACGTGCTGGTCACGTGCTTTTAGAGCCGTCTTCTTAACCGTGCACAAAGCAAAGGGGAGAGAGAGAGAGAAGTGAAGGGGAAAAAATAAAAAAGGAAAAAGTTTCCGTTGTTTTTTAAGGGGAAAAAAAAGGAACTTTTATTTTCTCTTCATAAAAAACCAAAGAGAAATTTAGCCAAACAGAAAAAACAGAAAATTTCCTCCCTCTTTCTCCTCCTCTGCTTCTTCTTCTTCTTCTTCTTCTTCTTGAAATCTTTCTTTTTCTCTATCCTTCTCTATCTTTTTCCCGCCTTCTTTTCCTCTCTTCATTTGATAATCTTCTTGTTTATAGGATTTTTTTTTCCGCGAAACTTTTTCGCCATTTTTTAACTTTTTTTTATCCAGCAATGCTGCTCATCGATCCAATAATCTACGTCTTCCATTTCGCCCTTTCTGAGCCGATTTTGTCATAAAATACTCTGATTGTGTGTTTTCATCTTTAATTTTTGATCAATTTTGGTCTAATAACCGTCAATATTGATAATGGATCGTATTGTCGGTGGGAAATTCAAAATGGGTCGAAAGATCGGAGCTGGATCTTTCGGAGAGCTTTTCCTTGGTTAATCTCTTTCTCTTTCTTTTTGTTTTCCTTTTCATTTCTACCTTTTTAATCGAAGTTATTAATCTGATTTGCTGTGGTAAATTGTTTTGATAGGGGTCAATATACAGACAGGGGAAGAAGTTGCTATAAAGATGGTATGGGCCTTAATTTTCTGGAATTTAGTTTTAATATTTATTTGATTAGTAATTTTTGTTAGTGATTTACTGGTTTTCATATATCTAGATATGATCATAGAATATAAGAACTTTTAGGGATTAGTTTTACATTTGTTTCCTCTCTGAATTAAGGTTTGTTGAGTCAAGTTCATTGTATTTGCAATATCAATACAATCAGTAGCTGTATGAATGTTTTATGAGTGAAAATATGATGTTCTATATATAAGTTATAATGAGAATGTATCCTAATTTCTCAAGGTTTCTAGTTATTTAATAAGTTATGATTTGAAGAGGTTTACTTTTCATGAACAGGCTGATGATTTTGATAAGGTTTTGAGTTCATTACTATATTGGATGGAACGGATGCTAATAAATGAGTTATGGGGCTTAGGAAATTAAATGCTGATCAAATAGAGATGTCAGATGTGGATTGACAGATAAATTTGTATAGGGCAGAGCCTTTTGGAGGCACATTTAGTTTTTTGACTCCTGAAAACCATGCAAGCATTTTATCTGTCAAAGGTTTGGACTTTGAATATGTAGAAAATTTGAATTAGTTACATGGAAATCATGTTGCATCATAGAATAGAAGTATGTTAGATCTTGCGACAACGCCATGTATGCTTGCATAAAGAACACCATTTTCTCCCTGAAATGTTATTATAACTGCAATATGATCGTTTCTCTCGATTCCTTGCCTTAATTATGTTGATTTTTTGATCACCTGAGGTTTTCCCCCTTACTTCTCCAGGAACCTGTGAAGACCAAGCACCCTCAGCTTCATTATGAGTCAAAGTTGTACATGCTTCTTCAAGGCGGAAGTAAGGTTTTTTTTATCTTGCATTGCTGATTATTTATTTCAATTAGTAAACTTTGAAGACAGGAGTTCATTATGGAAAACATGAGCTAAAGTTTTTTTTTTTTTTTTAAATGAAGCAGGGGTTCCACACCTCAAGTGGTTTGGAGTTGAAGGTGACTACAATATTATGGTTATTGAACTTCTAGGACCGAGCCTCGAGGACTTGTTCAACTACTGCAATCGAAAGCTCTCTTTGAAGACAGTTTTAATGCTCGCAGATCAGTTAGTATGTTTCCCTGTCTTGCTGGAGAAATTTATATTGCTGGCCATGTTACCATCATGTGTGATGAGTTATTTTCTTTCTGTTACCCTTAGATCAACAGAGTTGAATTTATGCATTCAAGGGGATTTCTTCACCGTGATATAAAACCTGACAACTTTCTAATGGGTTTGGGACGAAAAGCAAATCAGGTATGAGCTAATTTGCTGCTTGAAATTTCTAATTAGATGGTTGAGTGACTCCTTTGAAATGTTGTCATACTTTGTGATTGGTAAGAATATAGAACGGGGGAAATTGTCAAAGTGAAACTTTATGATCTTATATTTTGCTCTACATATGTGTTTAGATGCTTAAGATTATCATATGTAATTGTCTCATCATTGAATGACTTTATAGTCATATTAGAATAATATCTTTATATAAAACAAGCTACTATTTTTCCAGAGTAAGCTAATTATCCACTGTGTATGTTGTGAGCTCAATATCTGTATTTACCATGCTTAACTGAAGTTAGAAGTTTAAGAGAGGACACATCTTCAAGTTCTTGTATTATCTGTGGATGAACGTGGTTTTCTTCTCTGAAGCTTCATATAAGAGTTTTGCATCTTGAACATGATGCAATTATCAAATTTAATGAAGAGTGAATTAAAAAGTTGAAAAAACATGTATCAGTTATTTATTTTCCAGCAGTAAAGTAAAATCTTATTCCAATTATATTCTCTTGCAGGATTTTAGAATAACCTTTCCTTTCCTTGAGCTTTGCTTATGTAATGCATGTCTACCCATTTATAAGTTACCAATTGCATATTGAAGTTAGTTTGTGTGTATTGTCCAAACAGTATTGATAGTTCATTCCTTGGGAGGTTGCCATATTTGTAAATTCCCAGAAGTTATTGCTGCTGTAGTTGGATGGTATACAAAAGCCATTACCAAAGCATCCAATTCTTGAAATTGCGACTTACATTATTGCTTAGATTGGTTTATTGGTTTGCTACTAACCACCTCATTGATTCTGTAACAGGTGTATATCATTGATTATGGCCTTGCTAAAAAGTATAGGGATCTTCAAACTCACAAACACATACCCTATAGGTTTGTATTTTGCCATTTGTTCCTTATTCCTAATAGTGGCAAACAGGGCTCTGGTTTCCTGCAGTTTCATTTATTTTGTGTGTTTATCAGCTATTTGTATAGCTATAATGCTATCCATCTAATAGGTAGATAATTTTAAACTAATTGCTTGTAGTTGGTGACTCATTTTTAGAATAAAAAATATCTAGCTAAACAAGGTGGAGACCTGAGTCACCGGTGTACTTTGAAATTCTTGAACAGTTGTGGTATTTGACCTGATTTTTCTTAATTTTTTTGCCGTTCTGTTGCTTACATATACTTATATAAAATGTCTATGTAAAATGTCTACAAAGTTGTCGCATTTGTGAAAAGCATATAGGATTCGTTCAATTATTTAATTTGGCAGTTGTTTATCTACTTAGTCTTTATGTTTGATTTGCTTCAACATCTATGAATTTTACATCTTCACAGAGAAAACAAGAATCTTACTGGCACAGCTCGATATGCAAGCGTTAACACTCACCTTGGAGTTGGTGCGTAAAGTGCACATTGGTTATTATTTTTTTATTCTTATTCATGTTAGATTTTATATGTAATGTTGAATCTATTTGTTGCTCAATTGATGTGCAGAACAAAGCCGAAGAGATGATTTGGAATCCCTTGGTTATGTGCTCATGTATTTCATACGAGGAAGGTTATAATTCGATAAGCCCTATTCTTTTGTACATTCTAAATTTTTTGATGCAAGAAACATTTGCCATTGGTCAATTTTCTTTAAATTTGTGTATCGCTGGCATCAGCCTTCCCTGGCAGGGCCTAAAGGCAGGGACGAAAAAACAGAAGTATGATAGAATCAGTGAAAAGAAGATGCTAACTCCTGTTGAGGTATTTGAAATTTCTTGTCTCCATGTAGGACAGTGCTTATATAGTTTAATAAATAACACATTCATTTTAAATTCTGAATATGAGATGCAAATCCAGTGCCCTCACCCTGTCACTACACTTCTGTTCAAATCTTATTAGGTACTCTGCAAGTCATATCCATCAGAGTTCATATCATACTTCCATTATTGTCGATCATTACGCTTTGAAGACAAGCCAGATTATTCATACTTGAAGAGACTTTTCCGTGACTTATTTATTCGAGAAGGTAGGAACCAAAGACTAGTTTCACATTCAAAATCTTTTGTAAGATCTTAGGTAATACTGGAAGTTAAGAGCTGTTTGCATTCGTCATAACGCCCATAATAACTTTCAAGAGTTTTGACTATCCCAGTCTGTGTCTCTCAGCCAGAACTGTATTATTCAAACCATGACTCTGATGCACATAAAATTTTGTGCATTGTATTGAAAGCAACTGGAAGGTTCGGATGCTTTCTGGCAATTTGACAACTTAGCTTTCTAGTTTCTTCTGGCCAGTATAGGGTCATTTAAGTATATTAAAAACTTTGCATAGATTGGTGGTTGATGTGCAATTATTACTATTATTACTTTTATTACTTTTACCCAAATATGAGCATGTGACCCATACACCTTGAACATGAGCAACCTCCAACCATTTTCAATACCAACTATAGTGGACTTAACTGGTAAAACAGGCTGTATCTTAACTCCTGTCGAGATGAATTTGCAACAAGTAGTGAAGACAGTTTGTTATAGGAATATGGATAAACGTATGCGAGGGATCAACAGTTTTTCCTGCTTTGATGTTGTAGTTCCTTTCGGAAGCATGATAGGTTGTTTGCTGATAAAATAGTGAGCAAACATGTTTTACAAATTTTACTTGAAGGCTGATTCCTGAGGTGATTTTCTTGGCAGGATATCAGTTTGACTATGTATTTGACTGGACCATACTCAAGTATCCCCAGCTCACTAGTAGCTCTAGACAACGGGTCAGTGCTTGAAAATCTTGACTTGTGTACCTCCTATCGGAGATTATATTTATCACCTTTATTGTGTCTTTTCAGGTTTCAAGTGGAAAAGCTGCTTTAAATGCTGGAACATCTGCTGAAAAACCAGAGAAGCCATCAGGTGTGCTCCATTCTTAGAAAGGTTGTAGGGAGTGGATCCAGTTTTGTGTGATTAAAATGTTTGGACCTCTAAAGATGTATTTGGATTAGTTGGCTTACTCTTCTAGAGTTCCTACTTCAGTATGATTCTCAATTTGCAATTATGACGTTTGGGGCTCAGATACTTAACATATCCTTATTATTGAAGCAGGGTGATTTAACGAGTTTCTTGGATTTTACTTTGCGGAAGCAAAATTTATTTCTCTTTGACTAAGTGAATTTTGTTGCTGTTTCTCTTTATTTTGACTAGTGGGACGAGAAATTCGCGATAGATTTTCTGGTGCTGTTGAGGTTTTTACTAGGAAAAATGCTTCAGGTAGTGGGCACCTCAGTGATCATTCAAAGCAGAAGGTATCAGAGAAGGCATCAACATCAAAGGATGCGGTAGGGCATTAGCTGTCATAAATTTTGTTCCGTTTACACCCAGTTCTTGGTTTTTTGCCGATTTCCTATATGGATATATGGCTTTGGATCTACTGTATCATTTACTGTAGAGTATTCTGATGCATCTTGTCTTTGAACATAAAGATGCATATAGAGTTCATAAACAGTGCTCTGGAGCTCATCTTTTACTCTGGAAGGTTAATACGAGTTTCTCTTGATTTTTCCAGGATAATGATTCGGGAAGGGGTCGAACTTCTTCCACCCGCCCTAGCAGCTTGTCCAAAAGGGCTGTTGCCTCAAGCAGTAGACCAGCCTCTTCCGTGGGGCCCAGTGATAGTCGATCAAGTTGGCTTCTTTCAGGTAGTAGTCGTCTCTCCGCAAGCCAGAGACTTCAGTCTGGCTCCGAGCAGAAATCTTCTCTTTCCCGAGCTACAACCTCAAAAGGTGTCCATGAAGATAGCACCGATCACCATTCAAGATTGACTGATAAGAGGAGGGGGTGAACGATCATCCATTTGGTAAGAGATGGCGCTTCTTTTTGGTATAATGCTCACACTCCCATTTCAATCAACACGGATTGCCTACACTACACGCAGTAATGGGTTTCAGCATCACAGCTAAAATTCCACATTTTTTGATGGAAAGGTCATATATATGATTTATGCGATTTGTCTTATCGTCACGCTTTGTTGTTGTAGAGTCACGAAGGGAAGGATACTAAGATTTGGGATCAGACCTTTTCAATATTTCTTAGAAAACAAAAGAAAGAAAGAAAAAAAGAAAGGGGGTCCTTCCCAATTTGTTAATATTTATTCAAGGTGAAGCTGTATTGTTAGATTGCAATTGTTCTCCATTCCTACTTGTCTGAACAGATCGATTCCAATTCTCATTCTTTGGATTAGTTGCTTTTCTATGCAATGTAATGGGCAAATGTAATCTCGTTTTGCTCCCAGTAGCTTTCTTTTTCTGTCGTGATATTGCTTTAATTTTGTAAGGTGAGAACCTTTGGAGCCAACCTCTCTCTCTTGAATGCTTGCTTGATAAAAAGCTTTTATAATCGGCTTAATACCCAATTTACCCCCTGAAAAGGACTCTTTACCCCTTAACTTTTTTTTTGTCTAACTTTATCCCCTGAACTACGTACGAAACTAGGATATGTAGCCCCCTGCCGTGACAGATGTTAATAAGGATGTGCACATACGTGACTAATGTTTATTACGGCAGGGGGTTATATGTCTTGATTTCGTGGTTCAAGGGGGAGAGTTGGACAAAGAAAAAAAGGTTAGGGGTAGAGTGTCCTTTTTGGGATACTTTAGGGGCAAATTGGGTACCTTTTATAGTCCATCCAACACAGCCTAAATAGAGACCCAATTTGGCATTTCGTTTGCAGATGAAAAAGTAGCTTTTCACCACAAACACAATACCAAACAACATCAATAGCCAACCCAGCCTGAAAAGTTATTATTTAGGTGATTTTATGTTTCAAAAGTACTTTTAAGCATTATAATTACCAAAAATCACATACTAAATTATTTTCTCTCTCCTTTTAAACTTATAATATATTCTTTTAAGTCATTTTATTTTTCTACCACACTTTCTCAAAGTAATACCAAACACTAATTATAATTTTCTACCACAATTTTAAAAAACACTTCTTAAAAGCACTTTCTCAAAACCGAGTTTTTTTAAATTGCAACCGCAATACCAAACTAAGCCATAGAGTAGCAACTTTTGCTTCTACGTTTTCCAAATAACCCAACCAAGGCCCAACTAAACAAAAAACTGGCCCAAAGAAAAAGCCCAACGCTGAAACAGATAGGTTTAATAGAAAATAGGCTCGCTGAACTTTCTGACAACGGTCAAATAAGCCCCTGAACTCCTAATTTTGGCCAAATTAACCTTTTTACAAACAATTTCTTTAACGTTTCCATTAAATAATGCCACGTCAACACGTAATGTGGCCAAAAATGTCACGTCAACAAAAGGTAAATTTTTATAATATTTCTTTAACAAAATTTTTAAATAATCTCTTAACCTTAACATTCTTTTCTTTTAACCTTAATTACATATTTGGTCGCCTTAATAATAATAATAATAATAATAATAATAATCTATACCATATATAAAAGTACGAATGATGTAAAACTTTTGAATCGAGGATTATACCCTTTATTTTTCGAAGATATTTCTTAAATGTCTTTGTTTACACTATTATAGTTTTATCATATTAAAAACTCTATTTTTATTTAACTAAATTTAATATCTTCATAACTATTCTTTTTTTACCATTTTACTATTTTAATTAAAAATTGCCCCATGTACTTTGCAAATTTAGGACAGATGCCCCTTGAACTTTAAATTGTGCAACTTTGCCCCCTGAATTTTAAAATAAGGTCAATTTACCCCTGACTTAATGGTTGACTAACGGGTTCCGTTAAGTCTTACAAAACTTGCTGACGTGGCATTTCTTAATAGGCCTTTTTTTTTTTTTACTTTTTGTTTACTTTTTGGTTTCTTTTATTTTTTATGTACTCTCTCTTTTATTTTTCTTCTTTTAATTTAGTTATTTATATATTTGTTTTATTAATGGTTTTTTTTTACTTTTTTTATTTCCTTCCTTTTTCTACTTTTGCTTTATTTTTTTACTATACATTTTAATTTTATTTTAGTTATTTATTGATTAAATGAAAATAAATTTCAAATAATCATAAATAAATAAATAAAATTGGAATTAATTATAAGCTTAATATTATTAATTAAATTATATACCCATATACTAATTTAATATAAATATTATATAAATAAAATGATATAATACCTTTAAATAATAATACCCTTAATGGTCATTTTACGTTTCTCACCATATCGCTGTTTTCACTTTTTTTTTGCCGAAAAAAAAAGGTCTCTTGGCGGGCGTCATCGACCCTAGGGGCTCTAAGTCCCCCGCTCCCTCTTAAACCCCGGTGACTCCATGGCGATGGGCACACCTGTGGGCAGTAGTGGGGCGTGCCAAGAGTAGATCATAACACATGGTGGAAACAAGTAAGAGTCTATGTGAGAAAAACCTTGCGTTTACTCAGACTCGAGCCCATGACCACACTTGTAGCAAACCTTACACTCGGCTTCCTGCCACTAAGCCACCCCCACAGGGGCATCTCTGTTTTCACTTAACACCCTCCATTTCTATCGCTGATCTGTACAACATTTAATCTCACAACTTCAGTTAAAACGGAGCCAATCGCACCGCTCTACTAAACGCAGCCTCACTCTCTTGACTGCGTGCATGCTTGCTTATTGATAAAAGGTTTTATAATGCATCCAAATTCCAACACATAGCCTAAATATGGGAAGTGCTATCTTCTCCATTTTCTTCGGCAGACAAACGAGGAAGCTTCATCGGGTCATTTGTCTTTGAAGATGGTAAGAATAAGAAGTTGATGATTGAATCCATCTCTCCGACAAGTCAAATTTTGTTTATATATATATATGATGCTGAAAATGATAAATGGACCCAACTGACCATTGGAAATAATCCCGAGCTCTAATATTCCAAGGTCGCTGGTATCTTCTGACTTCTCTGTTAATTACATTGGGTTATTGAACGAATTGACACCCTGGAATTGGTTCAACAATTTGTTCCCTTTATTAAGCCCAGATATGAAGTTGATAATATTATAGATTGTTCGGACACCTCTCTCGCCTTGTCATGTTTGCTGTAAAAACTGGGGCCTGATGGATTTTGTCATTTTTTTTAGCTAGAATGGATTTTGTCAATTCAATAACCAAATTCTTGCAATTGTATTTGGAGACTTTGGACCTACAAGACTGCTATTAAATTTGAAGAGGAGACTTTGGACCAAATTCTTGTAATTATATTATATTGTATCCAGAAATTGTCCAAATGATTTGGGTAAATTTGAAGAGGAGAGCTCTTTCAATGTACCGATCAATTCATTCTCCAAGTTACAGCCTATAACTATTGACTATGAGCAGTGAATATCTGAGCTACCATATCTAAAAAAGTACTAGTACACTACAAGAAAAAGACAGGCCTGTAACAACCCATTTTTATTCCTAATGTCGTTCCAAACTTAGTCAGGAACGGGTTGAGGAACGAGAAACCTGGTCGTTCTTATATGGCTGGTTCCTGAGCAAATAGGAATGAAAAACATGTTTCAGGAACGGGTTTATTCCCGCTTCAAAAGTTGTTCCTGGAAGACAGGAACGACTTCATTTCAGGAATGATCTTTGGAACAATTACTTATTATTACTAAACTCATTCCTATACTTTGGAATGACTTTTGGAACATCTAAAATTTACAACAAAAAATTATAATTGTTCCTAAGATGTCATTCCAAATGCTATTCCAAAATTTAGGAATGATTGTCCTAGGAACAACTTTTGAATTATATCATTCTGGAAAAAAAATTGTAATAAACTAGAATTATTATGAATGATACTATATTAAAATTAAAGGTTTGTAAATTAAAATTTACAACACTTCAAGGTTTGTAAATTTAAATTTACAATATGTCAAAATATTGTCAAACATAAGGAATTAGATCAGTTTCCTTTCCTCAAAAATAAAGGAATTAGAGCTTCCTCAAAAAGATTAGATCAGTTTAATTACAATATATATCAACTAAACTAAATCTCTACTGATCACCTTCATTCTCTGCCTCATCTTCATGTGTCTCCTCAGCAGGGTCTTGGTTCCGGTTAGTCTCACTAGGTTGATTGAGTCCAACACTAGAGGGTTGAGATGCAGTATGGGGAAAGGTAGGTAGTTGGATGTTGATGTTGTTTTGAGCAAGTGAAGTGCTCAATTGTTGTAGAAACTGCTTCATTGCATCCATTGCATCCTATAGCTGCTGATTTTGTTGTACCAAAGCTGCAGTAGACTCCACAACTCCACAACGCTTAGCACGAGCAAGATTACCTCTGCCTAATTAACGCCCTTTCGACCCTCGAGCATGCTCAGCAAATAAGGCATTCTTATCAATAGCAGCTAGAGCCGTCGGATCATCACCAGCTTGGGCCTCTGCTGCACGTAAAGCAGCCTGGAAATTATCCTATAAAAGGAACAGCATAAGTTTGTAACGGAAAAACAACACCAAATAAAAGAATTGTAGCTGAAAAAGGACATATCAGCAAGCAATTAAAGAAACAAAATATTGACTATAATAACTGCTGCACAACCAAGTCAGAAAGGAAAGAAACATAGAAAACAAAGGAAAAATAGCAACAAATATCCACTATAATACCCGGTGCACACATAAGTCAGAAAGGAAAGAAACATTGCATTCCCAAACTCATAATAACATATCTAACAACAATAACCATGCAAAACAACCACTATAACAGCTGCAGCATACCCAATTCAAAAAGGAAGGAAACAAAGCAGACCAAAATCTTTAAGACAAAACAGATTCTTTTAACAAGAACAATGACCTCATAGAAGAGATTAACAAACAAGTAACACCAAACAATACCAACTCTCCAACCAATATATATGTTCTATGCTAATTTCAGCAGCACCTCAACATTCAACAACAAAGGAAAGAAACAAACTCATGTTTAATAGTGGTAACATACATTAAAATTAAAGCATATGCTAATCAACATCAGATATGTAACTTCGCTTTAACTTAGAAAAAACAGCCCATTATAACTAAAACAGACCAAAGTGTCAAAACTCATATTTTCAGGCCCAAATTTAATCCCAACCACAATTAATTGCCAACTGCTGAAGCATAGTTTCTGCCTATGAAGATTCAGAATGCAAGGAAAAAAATACATACATACATACATAGTTATAAACATTGCAGAAATATGGAACTAATGCTAAAATTTATTAACAAAATGCTAAATTGATTAACTGATGATTCAGTAATAGTCAAAATGCTAAAATTTAATAGTCATCATCATCTTCATCTTCATCCTCATCTGATGATTCAGTAGATTCAAATTCTTCTTCATCAGACAAGAATTCAGATGGAATCGATTGTGGCAATACACCTAAATCAACTTCCAAATCAATACCTTGTAGCTGATCAAACAAAGATGGTATTTGTTCTTCAATATTAATTGCGAAGGCCTGCTGAATTTATTCTACTTGGTACGCAATGGCATCCTCTTCATCATTTTCCTTGGATGTTTCATCAATCACTCTTCTAGACTTAGTCTCGCATACAGCCATCCAATCTACCATGTTTTTCTTCATGCTGGGATAATCACAATAATACACCTAAATTGCTTGTTGTGCTAATACGAATGGATCGTATTTCCTATATAACTTTTTGCAATTAACATCTACCAACTTATACAAGGGGTGAACTTGCATTCCAGTTTGAGGATCGAACCAATCACCTTCGAAAAGGACAACATTCATTTTCATAGTGGATCATGAGTACTCCACCTGAACAATATCTTTAAGATAACCATAAAAATTCTATGATGGGTCATTTGGATCGAAGCCTCGTACACAAATTCCCACGGCCATGTGCAACAGTGTGGAACTTGTAACCATTGACAAGGTATGCAGGCCATGATGTTGCTTTTTCAGTTGGACCCCAAGCAAGCGTTCGCAATATTTGATTGGTAACTCCATTTTCCTCCGTAAGAACCTGTTATCAAAATCATTTACACGAACATCCTTCTTTGTACAATTTGTAAAACCAGCATTTCTGATAAAGCTTGCAATTACAAGTAAAACTTACAAATAGCCTAAACCATTCAGCGAAATGTGTATCGATTGCCAGGTCAATTGATTCGGGAGTATGACCTTCTCCTTTAAGGTAGTTCACGAACATCCTGTAAGTGAATTGATAGAAGATCCCATTTAAACCAATGCATAATCTAACAATAGAACATAATTAATAAGGATTCAGAAAAAAAAATTTAAGAATACTTAACTCGAAATAAGTTTCAACTTCTGGACAATTTCGCAATATGTACGTATAAGCAACCTTTGACTCATTACCTCGAAGTGAACGAGCACGTGGACGACCATAAAATCTACCTGGGTAATTGAAAATAGAGAAAGGAGGTAGACTAGGATCATTTACCACTTCATCATTCCTTCGAGGTCTCCTACTTGTACAACGGACATCTGATTCAAAATAATGCTGAGCAAAAGTGTTGATTTCGTGTGCAATGTAAGCTTCGCAAATTGAAAACGTTGCGTTTTGGCTGGAAAACTTTTTTTTTTTTTTACTTCAGGAACGACTTCAGGAATGACTTTCAGGAACGACTTCAGGAACGACATCAGGAACGAGGAACAACTTCAGGAACGACTTTCAGGAACGACTTCAAGAACGACATAAGGAACGGGAATATCTTTTGTTCCAAATTAGGAATGAGATTTGGAACAACATTTGACTACTCAAATAAATCGAAAAATAGCATCGAAGTTAGGAACGAGATTTTTCATTCCTGATATTTGGAACGCCCTTTGGAATGACTATGAGATTTTTCATTCCTGGCCTCATTCCTAACTTGGAATGAAAAATTTCCATTCCTAATTTCTTGTTACAAGCCTGTCAATTTCTAGTAGTGGTAATAAGAAATCCCATTTGATCACAAGTCTTTCAAAGAGCCACAAAAAATCGCATCAAATTAAAGTGTTATAATCTAAGTCAGTAATAAGAAAACAAAGAAGGATAAAATCAAATTTTATCAGTTTGATCACATTTACATGTATTCTCATAAAACCTAAACTCCCGAATAACCTTGGTTGGGGTTTGATTTTTAATTAACATGATAATATCATTTTTCTATCAAATTTAACATGTACACATAAGAAGCATTGGTTTTCATTTAAAGATTCCTGATTTGCAAAAGTTTGCTAAGTATGAGTTTTAATTTGTTGGAAATTGGAATTGTGTATTTTGATCCTTATTTGAGAAAATCTTGAAACGTTTAGTCCTTATTTCAACATTTAGCCATTTGAAAAGGGCTTATTTGGTCTTTTTTAAGAGCTTAGGAGCTTATTTGGCTGCAATTAGAATTCAAGGGCTTATTTGACCGTTTTGTGAAAGTTCAGGGGTCTTTTTTGAACAATAAACCATCTCAAAATATTTGATTTGATTTGAACCCTTTAAAACAAAAATTAATTCTTTTACTTTTTTAAAAAAAAATTGTGGTATGTGTAATTGAATTTGAATATTTGTAACTTATTTTAATATCTAAATAGATTAAATTAATTACAGTTGCATTAATTATTTTCATATGGTTTAATACCCACTTTGCCCCCTTAACTTTGTCAAAATAGGATTGTCCCTTGAACATTTTGTTCGATCCGATGTCCTCCTTTAATTTGAAAAATTAGGACAATGTCGCCTTCCTCGTCATGTTAGTCACGTGAATAAAATGTGTCGTCCACTTTCCCTTTAACTTGCAAAATCAAGACATTTTACCTCCTAACCTGACGTCCGTTTAGTCACGTAAAGGCACGTGACTAACGGCTGTTACAGTAAGGCGAACATTGTTCCAATTTTTCAAATTAAAAAGAGATATATTGGATGAAAAAAAAAGTTCAGCAAAATGTCTCACTTTGACAATAGTGGGCAAAATGGGCATCATGTCATTTTCATATTATAGGATCACATGCACAAATACTAATACGATATCTATTTAGGGTAGGGATGAAAATGCAGTATTTATGCTTTCTTGTTATAATAACTAACTTCTTAATTTGCCAATTTTTAAATGTTTTTTCACAAAACAAAATTTTCATGTTATTTTCTCTACTCATGGATTTATTATATGCAAAATCATTTTTTTTTTGCCATGATTGAAATTTATAAGAACCTAAAGTACAAAATCATTATTTGTAATAGAAAATTTGATTGTGTGTGTGATTTTTTTTTTATATATATTCTATCCTAATATTATAAGCTTATATGGAAGTTATATTTTTTTATTCATACACTTAAATAAAAGACCTGAGATACTGGTAGAAATTAACAATCAAGCTTCAAAATGTTTATATTTATCATTATTAATTTAAATTTAAATTTGATATGGAGAAGAGAAGCTAGAGGCCACGTCAGTTGTCAAGAGGTCAACACATCACATTAGTAGATGGTTATCAAAGGCTTTTTGCAAGTTGTTCTGTTTGTTAAAAGAGTTAGGGTCCTGTAATGTTAGTCTCGGAGGGGATTCTTGACTCATTAATTTATATTTAAATTAAAGAAAAAAAGTTAGGTGCATTAGTGCTAGTGTTATGGTAAGTCTACCAAATATTGTCTAAGTCCTTCTTCTGTTGCTGTTGCTCAGTCCAACTCCGTTTCGGAAGAACCAACAAACAACATTCACGAAAAAAACAATAACAACTAAGAGACAGAAAACGGAGCAGAAGATTGATGGATACGAAGACGGTGACTTTCATGCAATGATTTGTATAGAGAACTGAACCTTTGAATCATCTCAAGTATGTCTGTAAAATGTAAATGATAGAGTATCTATATGAGTTGCCATCAGACATTAAATTTAGAATTTTAAATTCTCACTTTGTTAGTTTGCTGTGCATCTAAACATCCTCAAAGACAAGCTGGGTGAACACTAGTGCCATCAGACATTAAATTTAGAATTTTAAATTCTCACTTTGTTAGTTTGCTGTGCATCTAAACATCCTCAAAGACAAGCTGGGTGAACACTAGTGAATGGAATCATGTTTAAGTTTATTTTGAATTAGGAGTTTAGTTGATTGCATTTGGATGGTCTAATACTCTCCATATTCCATCACTTGCTACCGTAATATTGAATTCATGGAACTTATAGTAAAATAGTCATTTGAATTTGTTGAATGCATCTCTCTCGCCTTGTCAAGTTTGCCTTGCAAGCATACTTTTACTGTTTTAATCATTAGCTTTTAGTATCATTTATGATTTTTGAAAGATTTGTGGTGTCAAGAGACCAGAAATAGCGGGGTGACATCTATATACATATGATCCATGTTACCATAACCCGCATCTTTGTTCTTATTGTATTTACTAGTCTGAGGCTGGTTTGTTTATTCCTTTCAATCCAATTGCCATTCCTCTTTTTATTCCTCGCTGGTTTACATTGATTTCGTTTCATTATGGTGCTCTGATTCTTGGAAATTTGTTTCAGGTTAATAGGAAATTGCATCGCTTTATCTTCTTTAGTGGTAATTTGAAGAAAGGTTAACTGGTGAAGGCTACGCTATGTATCCTGGGTAGAGTAGAGCTTGCTCCCAAATGAAAAAAGAAAAAAAAAGTTATAAGTTCATTCTCCAAGTTACAGCCTATGACTATTATCAGCAGTGAAGATTTGAGCTACCATATCTAAAAATGTACTAGTAATAAGAAATCCCATTAATCACAAGTCTTTCAAAGACCCACAAAAAATCCCATCAAAAGTTAATCTAAGTCGGTAATGATAAGAAAACAAAGATGGATAAGATCAAATTTTATCTGTTTGATCACATGTTACATGTATTCTCATAAACCCTTAACTCCGGAATAGACTTGGTTGAGGCCCAAGGTTTCAGAAATGCATTTAAACGTCTCAAAATATTTAAGTTGATGCCAAAGATGTCTCAACCAAGGTTTTAGAAATGCATGCAAACGTGATTAATTCTTTTACTTTTTTTAAAAAAAATTGTGGTATGTGTAATTGAATTTAAATATATGTAACTTATTTTAATATCTAAATAGATTAAATTAAAATTAAAGTTATATTAATTATTTTCATATATGGCTTATAATGCCATTTTACCCCCTTAACTTTATCAAAATAGGATTGCCCCCTGAACATTTGTTCGATCCGATGTCCTCCTTTAATTTGAAAAATTAGGACAATGTCACCTTCCTCGTCATGACCGTTAGTCACGTGACTAAACAGATGTCACGTTAGGGACAAAATGTTTTGTCCATTTCTCCCTTTAATTTGCAAAATTAAGACATTTTACCCCCTAACCTGACGTCCGTTTATTCATGTAAAGGCACGTGACGTGACTAATGGCGGTTATAGTAAGGGAAACATTGTTTCAATTTTTCAAAAAAATTCGGCAAAATGTTCCACTTTGACAATAGTGGGAAAATTGGGGATCATGTCATTTTCATATAATAGGATCACATGCTTGCACAAATACTTGTACGATATCTATTTTTAGGGTAGGGATGAAAATGCAAGTATTTATGCTTTCTTGTTTTTTTTTCTGGTACAATAGCAAAGTATGATAGAATTTAATATGGGTCAAGGCCATGAGTATGAGATCCACGCTCTAGCCGCTTGTTCCGCCATCTTCCTTGCTTATTTTGCTAGTGGATGACGACCCCTGCAGAATGCTATCAGCTTGAATTCCTTGCTCAACTTCTTGATATCCTCCAACAGTAGTTGCTTTTGCCAAGTAACACATGTCCTTGCTATCAGCGCATTTATCCATCTCTTGTCACCATTCTGGAAATGGACTTCCTCAGCTCCACATTCTCTCAATCTTTGGTACGCCAACCGTGCCAGCTTCAGTCTCGCCAACCATGCCTCTTTTGCTTGAATGCTCTTACTTAACAAAATAGTGTTGCCTTGTGAGTCCCTTGCTAGCATACTAGCTCCGAACCAATTTGCTCCTTGTCGTTTTCTTAGGTCCACCCAGACAATCCATCCGTTCGTCGGCAAAAGTGGATAGCCCTCATTGATAACAATTGGCACTCTTCTTTCCAGCTTGTTTCTCTTCATTCTTTCGTTGGTTTCCTGGTTGTTTTTATAGGCTGATTGTATCCATGAACTTGTGTGTTTAACTTTGTGAATCACTGCTATGGGGTTTGGGTTCAATCCTTGAAAAGATTACCTCGTTTCTCTGGACCCATATGTACCATAGGTTGAGGACCAATTCATTTGTGAACCACTGCATTTCATCATCTTGCGCTCCATTTGTGTCCAGCCAAGTTGCAATCCATTCAATCCAATTTATGTTGATAAAGTTCTCCACTCTCAGGGTGAGGGTTGATGCAAACCATACTGCCCGTGCAAAAGTACAATGCCAAAATAAATGGTCAAGAGCTTCCACACCTTGGTTGCACAAAACACATTGTGTGTTTGTGTTGACTCCTCTTTTTACCAATTCAACTTTTATTGGTAAACAATTATTACAAAGTTTCCACAAAAAGATCACAAATTTATAAGGCATTTTCAGTTTCCACAGAGTATTCCATTTACCTTCATCCCTAGTAGTGTGCTCGTTACCATGAGTTCCACTAACCATTTTGTAGGCAGCTTTGACAGAGAATTGCCCATTTGGTTCAGCTTTCCAAACTAGTTTGTCTTCCCCTCCAAAGCAGGAGGTTTCATTTTCCTTCAACTTCTCTTTCTCCTGAGGCTCTAGGAGCACATTCATTAACAATTCATCCCATTGTTTTTCTCTTGGGCAAATGATTTGACTCCCCCTTAAGCCTGTGCTCTGTTCATTTGATTGTTCAAAGTCTCTTATCACCTTCCCATCTTGTATGATCAATTTATTTCCACTCACCACTTGGACATCCATACATTGGACACAGACATCCCTTCCTATTAAGATGCTTTTCCACATCCATGTATCTGTTGGCTTGGCCTTGACTTTCTCAAATTTTTCCTTATTGCAGTATTTTGGGAGTAGTTGTCTTGCTAACATGGACTGTGGTTCAGTGAGTAACTTCCATACTTGTTTTCCCAGCAAAGCTTTATTCATGTTCTCTGCTGTTCTGATTCCTAGTCCCCCATTGCATTTAGTTTTTGTCAGGTGGTTCCATCCCTTCATATGCATTTTTCTTTCTTGATCCCCATGCCCCCACCAGAAGTTTCTCGTCATTTTATCAATTCTATCGCAGACATTTACCGGAGCTTTGAAACAAGACATTTTATATATAGGCAGGTTAGCTAGGGTGGATTTAATCAAAGTCAATCTCCCCCCTTGAGACGAAGTTTTAGCTCTCCATCCATCTAATTTTCCTTGCATTTTATCAACAAGTGGTTGAAAGAAAGCTCTTTTTTTCCTAAGCAAACCAAGATCGTGTCCTAAGTACTTACTCGGGTTCTGAGTGAGATTCACTTTCAGTATTCTTTTGAACAATCTCTTATGTCTCTGAGGGCAGTTGGGGCTTACCATTAGATCAGACTTGGAGTAATTGACTTTCTGCCCTGATAGGTAACAGAAGTTCTGAATAAGATCTCTAACCTTCCTGCAAGAAAACACATTAGCTTTGAAGAAAAAATAACTATCATCCGCGAATATTAAGTGATTCACAGGATCACTTCCTCTACTGATTTTCACTCATTGTATCTCTTCATTGGCTTCTGCTTGAATGAATTTTAAAGACAGGACATTTTGACACAGTATAAACAAGTAAGGAGACAAGGGGTCTCCTTGTCTCAGTCCCCTCTTGGGATAGAACACTCTTGTTGGAGCACCATTTATGAGGATTTGGTAGGAAACAGTTCCCACACACTCTTTAATGACTTGGATCCAATGTCCATTAAAACCCATGGATTCCATCACAGTCTCGAGGAAAAGCCAACTAACTCTATCATACGCCTTGTTCATGTCGAGTTTAAGTGCCCCTAGGATCCCTTTTCCGTTCTTTCGCTTTCTAATGGTTTCAATGATTTCCCCGGCTATTATGACATTGTCAGATATAGCTCTCCCTTTTATAAAAGCAGATTGAAATGGAGAAATTACCTCATTGAGTACTTCCTTCATTCTGTTCACAAGGACTCTCGAGATAATCTTATAGGCCACATTGCAGAGGCTTATGGGCCTATAGTTATTCACCACTGATGGATCCTTCTTCTTTGGTATCAATGCAATCAAGGTTTTGTTCAATTCTTTCAAAATATGCCCATTGTTCAAAAAATCAAGAGCAGATTGGGTTGTTAAATTTCCAACCACATCCCAATATTGTTGGTAGAAAGCAGCAGGCTTTCCATCCACTTCTGGGGCTTTCATTGGACCTAGTTGGAATGCGGCATGTCTAACTTCCTCTGCAGTGAAAGGAGCATCTAATCTCGCTTAATGTTCCATGCTAAGTTGTGGTAGTCCAATTCCATGTAAATAATCTTCAACTTGTTGCTTGGTTGCCTTTTCTTCCTCACCATAGCATTTTCCATATTCTTTGAGAAATTCATCTTCTATCTCCTTGATATCTTCCAATATTTCACCTCTTCCATTTTTAATTGATAAAATCCTATTTCTCATGCTTTCTTGTTATAATAACTAACTTCTTAATTTGCCAATTTTTAAATGTTTTTTCACAAAACAAAATTTTCATGTTATTTTCTCTACTCGTGGGTTTATTATATGCAAAATCATTTTTTTGCCATGATTGAAATTTATAAGAACCAAAAGTACAGAATCATTATTTATCATCATCACAGGTAGAAAACTTGCATTGTGTGTATTATATATATATATATACTAGTTTTAGCTTTCACGTGCGTTTGCACGTGACCCAACGTGTTTAAATGAAATATTCATACGAAATTATGATAATCTTCCTATTAAGTTATGATAATTACACTATTTTTTATAACGTCCTTATGAAATTTTGATAACATTCCTATGAAATTATGATAATTACACTATTTTTTATGACGTCCTTATGAAATTTTGATAACCTTCCTATGAAATTTCAATAACGATACTATGGAATTTCGAGAACCTTTTTATAAATTTTATTTAACCTTCTTATGAAATTTTGTTAACCTCCCTAAGTAATTTTGAAGATCTCACTATGAAATTTTGATAATCAACACTATAAGATGTTGATAATCTCCATATGATATATTGATAACCACGTTATGAAAATTTAAAAACCAACATATGAATTGTCAGTAATCACACTCTGAATTTTTTATAATCACACTATGAAATTGTGATAACCTCGCTATGACATTTTGATAAACCTTCCTATAAAATTTTGATAATATCCCTATAAAATTTTGATAAACCTCCTTATGAAATCTTGATAATTACAAATTTTGATAACCTCCCTATGATTTTTTGATAATCACATTATGTAATTTTGATAATCTCGCTTTGAAATTTTGAAATTGGACCATCCAAAACAAAGTCCCATTACACATTTGCTTATCTAAGCCCAAATAGAACGTTGGAGACGAAGACAAAAAACAAAATTAAATACAATGTTTGGAAACAAAGACAAAAGACAAAATTAAATAGAACGTTGGAAACAAAAAACCAAATTGACTTTCTTATCATTTAATATACGTATTATATAATCTAATAATAATAACGGAATAATTTATGATTAAAAAAATAATGGAATAATTAAAATATTATTTATTAATGGCAATTTAGAAATATGATTTTAAAAAAAAAGGTACAATTGAAAATATATTTTAAAAATAAGGGTACAATCGGAAAACATAAAGTATCCTCTTATTAGTACTTTTATATATAGTATATATATATATATATTCTATCCTAATATTTTATATATATATATAAGCTTATATGGAAGTTATATTTTTTTATTCATCCACCTAAATAAAAGACCTGAGATACTGGTGGAAATTAACAATCAAATTTCAAAATGTTTATATTTATCATTATTAATTTATATTTAAATTTGATATGAAGAAGAGAAGCTAGAGACCACGTTATCAGTCAAGAGGTCAACACGCCACATCAGTAGATGGTTGTCAAAGTCGTTTTGCAAATTATTCTGTTTGTTAAAAGTGTTAGCGACTTGTTAGTGTCAGTTACCGAGTCAATTTTAGTATTTTCCTTTCTTTCAACTTGTAATCATCTCGAGTCATATCAGGAAAAATTATTATATGGGACGGACTCACCACGTCAGATGGATCCGTCCAATATAATCACGACATATAAGCTGTTTTAGCCACGTCATTGGACTCACCCACTCACGTTAAAACTTGCGTTAATAAACCCCATTAATTACCCAGCTTTTATTCGCAAACAGACAACACCCAAAATCAAATTGAATTTTTATGCGGCTTCAAGTTCAACAACCAAATAAATTACTTATATCTCACTTGCTGCTTTTAATTGCTTACAACTTGAATCCATGATAATTGCTTGGGCTATGCAAAACCACAAACAGTTGGTATGCATTTACCAACAACAAAAGAAAACCCTTTAAAGGATGAATTGAAAACCCAACATGGGAGAAAAACTCACATTTACAACATGATAATCAAAGAACTTGTCAATTTTCGTATGATAGGTATAATACAAACCAAATAGATTACAAAAAACTAATTTGTTTTCACTAATGTGGAGCCTCGTCGACAGAAAAAGTAAGTGAGAAATTATTAAAACTTTTGTATATATAATAGAAAGAAAGAAGCAGGATCTATTCTAAATTCTTCTTGCGCATCCATCTCTCGGTTTGCAAATTGCAAGGAAGCCAATCAATTTTTTTGCTTTTTCTTTTTAGCGGTATAAATCCTAATTAAAGTGATATATTTGGTTGTTGCGCATAAAAATTCAATTTGATTTGGGTCTTGTCTGTATGTTGAAGCTGGAAGAGAGACGAATAAAAGCTGGGTAAACGGGGCTTATTAACGTGAGTTTCAACGTGAGTGGTGGGTAATGACGTGCCCGGGACAATTTATGTGTCGTGATTGTATTGGACGGATCCATATCTGACGTGATAGATCCGTCCCATATAATAATTTCTTGTCATATCAAAGCATGGAACTATAAATGCCTTGAAGAAATATTAACAAAATTGACTCATCTCTTTTCCCCTTTTCTCCCCGTTTCCAAATTTAAGGTGAATCTCGGAGGGATTCTTGACTCAATAATTTATATTGAAATTAAAGAAAAAAGTCAGGTGTGTTAGTGCTAGCGTTATGGTAAGTCTACCAAATATTGTCTAGTCTTCTTGTGTTACTATTGTCCGAGTCCAACTCCGTTCGGAAGCACTAACAAACAACATTCACGGAAAAAAAAAACAATGACAAAGAGACAGAAAATGAACTAGGAAGACTGATGAAGACAGTGACTTCCATGCAATGATTTCTATAGAAAACTGAACATTTGAATCATCTCAAGTCAGTCTGTAAAATGTAAATAATAGGGTATCTATATGAGTTGCCATCAGACATTAAATTTAGAATTTTAAATTCTCAGTTTGTTGCTTTGCGGTGCATCTCTAAACATCCTCCAAGCTGAGTGAACACTAGTGAATAGAATCATGTTTAAGTTCATTTTGAATCAGGAGTTTAGTATATTCCATCATTTCATACTATCGTAATATTGAATTTATGGAACTTATAGTAATATATATATACTCATTTGAATTTTTTGAATGCATCTCTCTCGCCTTGTCAAGTTTGCCTTGCAAGCATACTTTTACAGATTTAATCACTAGCTTTTAGTATCATTTATGATTTTTGAAAGATTTGTGGTGTCAAGAGACCAGAAATGGCGAGGTGACATCTATATATGATCCATGTTACCATAACTTGGGAATTGGGATTGGTCCAAGTAAGGCCCATTTCATGTGCCTCTCAAGATTTCCACCATTTCAAATACTACCACGTTATTACGATTCTGTTTAATTCTTGATTTTGTTATTTACTACTTTAAAGTTTAAATTAAAAAAAAAAATTCCAGTTTGTTAGTCTGTGCTAGTGTTATGGTAACAGTCTAGCATGTATTTCTCAAATCTTTTTAGTTTTTGTTTCCCGAGTCCAACTCCCTACAATAAGGAAAAGTAAACAGAAAATGGACAAGAAGGAAGACCGATGATTTTCATTTTCCATTTTCATCTTCCAATTGCTTTCTCCTTTTATCCAAAGAGGATTAAAAGAAAACCAAACCCACCTTCTCATATCTCCACCCACCAACGATCTAACTCCACCTCAGATCCTTCTTCTTTTTCCAGGTATGTTTTGCTTTAGAGATGTTTCCATTTTCGATGATTTCATGTTTTGTTGTTTTTCCAGGTATGTTTGGCTTTAGAAATGTTTCCATGTTTTGTTGTTTTGCTTATGTTCCTTATTTAAAGAGTTCTGTTTCCTGTGTTCTTTTGTAGTGTTTTTGCTATTGGGTATTTTGTTTTTATTTTCCTGGATTTTTTTTTTCTATTTTGCAGTGTTTGTGTGATTTGTTGAATAGTAATTATGGAATCCAAACCCAGGAGGAGAGCTGTTATCGAGAATGGGGATACAGCTACAGGGGAAGACTTAGTACTTGCTACTTTGATCGGAAATGGGGATGATGTGGGTCCTCTTGTTAGGCATGCCTTTGAAATGGGGCGGCCTGAGCCACTTGTTCACCAGCTGAAACATGTTGTTAAGAAGAAAGAAGGGGAAATTGAGGAACTCTGCAAGACTCACTATGAGGACTTCATTCTTGCTGTTGATGAGCTTCGCGGCGTCTTGGTTGATGCTGAAGAGCTCAAAAGTGATCTCGCCAGTGATAATTTCCGGCTTCAAGAGGTTGGGAGTGCTCTCTTGGTGAAACTTGAGGAGCTTCTTCAATCTTATTCTATTAAGAAAAATGTGACTCAAGCTATTAAGATGTCCAAGATTTGTATTGAAGTCTTGGAGCTCTGTGTCAAGTGTAACAATCACATTTCAGAAGGGGAATTTTACACTGCATTGAAAACGGTTGATTTGATTGAGAAAAACTACTTGCAGAATATCCCTGTGAATGCACTCAAAATACCCATAGAGAAGAACATTCCTATAATCAAAGCACATATTGAGAAGAAAGTGACTACCCAATTTAATGAGTGGTTAGTTCACATTAGGAGTTCTGCTAAGGATATTGGACAGACAGCAATAGGCCACGCTGCATCAGCGCGCCAGAGAGATGAGGAAATGCTTGAACGACAGAGAAAAGCCGAGGAACAGAACATTTCATATACGTTAGATGTTGAAGAACTTGATGAGGATTCTGTTTTAAAGTTTGATCTTACGCCACTTTATAGGTCATATCACATCCATGCCTGCCTTGGAATCCAAGAGCAATTTCGCGAATATTACTACAAGAATCGATTATTGCAGCTCAGTTCGGACTTGCAGATCTCTTCTGTGCAACCCTTTGTTGAATCATATCAAACTTATTTGGCTCAAATTGCAGGCTACTTCATTGTGGAAGATAGGGTCCTAAGGACTGCAGGTGGCTTGTTGTCTACTGATCAAGTTGAGACAATGTGGGAAACAACTGTGGCTAAAATGGCATCTGTTTTGGAACGACAATTTTCCCATATGGATTCTGCAACACACCTTCTCTTGGTTAAGGACTATATCACTCTTCTTGGGGCAACTCTTAGACACTATGGGTATGAAGTGGGTTCTGTTCTTAATGTATTGGACAACAGTCGCGACAAATACCATGAGCTTCTTCTTGATGAGTGTCGCCAGCAAATTGCTAGTGCTATTTCCAATGATACCTATGAGCAAATGGTATTGAAGAAAGATTCTGACTATGAAACTAATGTTTTATCATTTCATCTTCAGACTTCAGATATAATGCCAGCTTTTCCATATGTTGCGCCTTTCTCCTCTATGGTGCCTGATTGCTGTCGCATTGTTAGATCGTTCATCAAAGGTTCGGTTGATTACCTGTCTTATGGAGTGAATTCTAATATTTATGATGTATTGAGAAAGTATTTGGACAAGCTCTTGATTGACGTGCTTAATGAAGTTGTACTTAGTACAGTTTATAGTTCTTCCATTAGTGTATCTCAAGCCATGCAGATTGCTGCAAATATATCTTTTCTTGAAATAGCTTGTGATTTTTTCCTTGGACATGCTGCTCAACTCTGTGGGATTCCAGTTCGATCAGTTGAGAGGCCTCAAGCCAGTTTGACAGCGAAAGTCGTATTGAAAACTTCAAGAGATGAAGCTTATCTAGCTCTCCTGAATTCAGTAAATAGTAAGTTAGAAGAGTTCATGTCACTTACTGACAATATAAATTGGACTGCTGAAGAGGTATCCCAAAATAACAGTGAGTATATGAATGAGGTTGTTTTTTACCTTGACACTCTTTTGTCAACAGCACAGCAAATTCTACCCTTGGATGCTTTATACAAAGTTGGAAGTGGGGCTCTTGACCATATTTCCAATTATATTGTTTCTGTATTTCTCAGTGATAGTGTCAAGAGGTTTAATGCTAATGCAGTGGTGGTTCTCAACAATGATCTGAAGTTGTTGGAGAATTTCGCGGATGAGAGGTTCCACAGCACTGGACTAAGTGAGATATATAAGGAAGGCAGTTTCAGAGGGTGCTTGATCGAAGCGCGACAGTTGATAAACCTTTTGTCCAGCAGCCAGCCAGAGAATTTCATGAATCCTGTAATAAGGATGAAAAACTATAATTGCTTGGATTATAAGAAAGTTGCTAGCATTTGTGAAAAATTCAAGGATTCAGCTGATAGCATCTTTGGAAGCCTTTCATCCAGAAATACAAAGCAAAATGCTCGGAAGAAATCCATGGATGTGCTCAAGAAAAGATTGAAAGACTTCAACTGATGACAAGAGTTTGCTCTTTCATACAAGCACTTAATAAGTCTATTTTGATCTCCATTTTTGGTCCTAAATTATTATTTTGATCTTCAACTTTTCTTTATTCTGGTAGAGCTTACTTTTAGCTCTACATATAGGCTCTCTTTATACAAGGTTGTTTTCCTTTTTATCTCCCTTGTTTATGAGAGTTATCATTTTTTTTTTTTTTGATATCTAATCTAATATTGCTGATTTGTCTAAAATTAGTTAAAGATGCCAAAATCAGGTAAGTCGCCTAATCTCAACAGCTGCTTTTTTCAATTCATTGCTGAAAGTCAGTTGTTGGGTGTCCCAATATTTCACATTATACCCAAAGCCCTCATCAGCCACTGCTTCATCCAACTAGAAGAAAGAAAGGAGAAAAAAGTTTTAAAAGGGGAAAAAAACAGAGAAAGGATCAGAGTGCATGCATTTGTGAGAGAGAAAGGTTGAGAAAAGATACCTTTCCATTTGAAGATGTTCTCACTCAAGTAGAAACTTAGCAAATGAGATACCCTTTTCAGAAAGGAGGCAATTGCAGGTACTCGGTCATCAATTAAAATGCAAATACCCAAGTTCCTACTTTCAATGACTGGAGTACTCTTCTTCATAGCAACCATTAAGCTCATAAAATATCTGGCATAATGAGTAGGCTATAATCAAAGATCCGGGTTAGCAAAGACCCTATCTTTCTACAATTATAAGATGTTATTATTTTTTAATCATCCCAGGATTCGAACCCGAGACCTTCCATAAGAAATCTCAAGCTTTAACCGCTAGGGTGTCCCTTGGTACTATAACACATTATTATAGTATTATAAGATGAACAAATATAAAGCCCAACTAAATATTTTGAGGAGCCCATAGTGGGACGAACAGAACAGCTTTAAAATTTTTAAGTTTTTTAAGTCTTTTAGACCACTCATGTTATAGGCAATAATATAGAGTGTCCATTTTTAAACCCATTACAAATTTCTATTAAAAGAAACATCATTAAATTTAATACCTTATTCTGCCAAAAAAAAAATACCTTATTCTAAAATTGGCATATCTACATGACCTTTGATCCGGTTTCGATTTCGAAATATATATAGGAATCGGAACCTTAAACTTTAAGATTTCGAGGTTAATTTTGAAACGCTTTCGATTCCGAACAAGATCTCATAAGACTTAAACGATTACATAAACTATGGAACCCTAATGATCCCAAGTTTTTAACCTTAACTTTCTTTCTTTTTTTTTACCGAGGCGAATAATTTTATTAAGACAAAAGTGGTTAGTACAATCAAAGGATAAACACATTCACATAGAAATAAAAGCATCATAAAGAAACCTATTAAAACTGTAAAAAGAATGATATTAGTGTAGATAAAAGGATAAAAGGATATCAGTGTTTGTGACCATCAAGCGAAGCATGAATGCTGAATAACTATGGAGTAGGAGCCAAAGATTTGAAGTGATGCCAAAAACTTTAATGCTGACTTAAATTTTGAAATGAAGGTTTGCTCCTATGTTCTTGTGCCTTAATGCTTTCCTCCCTCCAACATACTTCTTCGCCTTTAGTTTCTTCCTCAGAGTCGATGTAGAAAACCTGTTATCCTCCTTGTCTCGAATAGTCCATGTCTTCTTGCTAGTCCTTAACTCAAACTTTGTTACATTAGTTTTGGATAGCATAATTAATATAAGAAGCAATCCAATTAATCCTCTTGGATTTGGATCCACTCGTTTTTGCCAGTCTAAGGATACATATAGTATACTTATATACTGCTACTTATAAAAATATGATGCACCCATGATTGCATTAAATATGCCCACTGGCTTTGCATCTTTTTTCCCTTTGCAAGGAAAGATTGGACCTTAAATTTACACCTCTCTATCCTCTATTTATGTCAATCACGTAATGTTGTTTAAACTAAGTAACCTTCATTTTCCATTTGGTATGTTACTACTGATGATTTAATAATTATTTGTTTACCTAAAATAGATTAAAAACAGAGATTTTTGGTTTAACTAAGTAAGGCTTTTATGGACCTAATCAAAAAGGAAAAAAAAAACTTATACATTTACGGACACGTGTAAAAGATTAAAGTGCTTATAACAATTTAGTTTAATGGTGAATGTAAGTCCGCGAAATCCTTAAATTAAGAAAATATAATAATCATGGTACTTAGTAGTATTAATCTTAAATAGAAAAGGAGATTCACTAAAAAAAAAAAAATAGAAAAGGAGTATATGAATATGGTTTTATGTTTAGTGAAATAAATTCCAAAGTTAATATATGCAGTTTAAATTAACATTTAACTTTTTAAATGATTGATCAATGGTTTGGTGATTGAATTCTTGATTCTAATGATGGAGTTGATATTTTTATGAGAATGAAAGAAAGAAAACCGTTTGTAGAAAAATCATAGGAAAATAAATCAACCAATTAAAAAATTATTGGAAGAAAAACGTTAGTATTAAAATTTTTGACTTTTTTTTATTAAAGTTTTTGAATTTTGACTTAGAAACCTTATGAAAAATTAGTTATTTGGCCAAATGGTTCATTCAAGTCTTTTGACTTTTATTTACCTTTTTTTAATTAATATTTATAGAATAAAAAATAAACAAAATACTCTTGTTACATTGATTTAAATTTAGTAATTGAAAAAAAAAACCTTAATAATGAATTACTTTTCACTCATGAAAAAAGATTTTTATAATTTTATTATTGAAAAAAAAATGTGTAAACATTACTCACGCTCTTAGCACGTGATGATGACCGAAAATATATTTACTAGTACTACTTTCAACGCCCTTTGCCTACATGGCCACGTGGCTCCATTTAATCATTTTTCACCCAAATGATTTTCTCACTAAATTTTCTTTTTCATTTAAATAATTATAACAAGAAAAAAAACCTCTCTCTCTCTCTCTTTCTTTCTCTCTCTTTTCTTCTCCAATGCTACTCAAATCCCTGCAATTTCTTAGCTAATCTCCTCTTGAATCGCATCGATCTCTCTTTCTCTCTCTTTTGAATCAAAAATAAAAAAAATTCTTTTACTTTTCTTCACTTTCTTTTGTTTTCTCTCCTCCCAATCACTTTCTTCTTAACGTTAAAAAAAAAAAGAAAAGAAAACTTGTCTAGCTCGGTTCCCGGATTCAATGAAGATCTAGGGTTTCCAATGCTTTCTAAGCTCCAAATCGGAGTTTGTTATTCACATTTTTCAATTGATTATTAAAAATCAATTACCTAGCTTAAATCTGTTGTCTTTTTATCTATTCTTTTTTAAAAAGCTGATTTTTTATTTGATCTGTAAGGAAACTCTGTTTGAGGTTACTTTGGTTATGTGAACAAACAAAAATGGATGCAGTTGTTGTTGGAGATGTGGCGTGTTTGGATGCGGAGCTGTTGCAGCTCCCTGAGATGTCTCCTATAGCTCTCAAATCCAATCCTGAATTCACTCAAAAGCTTTTTGAACAGTGGCTTGCGCTTCCAGATGCTAATAAGCTGGTACCTGTTTCTTTTCATTTAACTTTCAACATTCTCTGTGTTTGATTGGAATTGTTTTATTTATATGCGTTACTTGGATTGATATTGATTGATCGTAATTGCCATTACATTGTTTTTATTAGTTCATTGCTTGGTTAATCTGATGGTCAAAATTCCTTCTTTTTGATAAAAAAGAATGTTAATTTATTCTCATGATACTTAAAGTTTGTTTGCTGCAGTATTATTTTGGTTTTATTATATGTTTTAATAAGTTAATTGAGTATTTATGCTGTCAATTCCGTATTTAGAAAAGGAATTAAGGTACTTTAATGGATTATACGGATATGAATCGAATATTTCAACCTTTGGTTGTTGGTTTTTCAAGATGTATTTGGTAAGTGGTTTACCCTATATTAATATTAGTAAGATTTTGTGTTTGCTGTGGAAGTTGAGGGCTTAACGGTCTTAACGTATCGCGGTTTAGCTTTTGTTTAGTCTTAAATGAGGATTAAATAATATTGTTTTGTACTTCTTTATGGAAATTTCGATACTCAGTCTCTTTAAAGCAGTGCCAGTGCATGAAATTCTTTTAAGTTTTAACATATTCCTCAGAGTCTACGAGCGGAGGTGCACTGTTTTAAAATCTTTCTCACTTTTCTAGGTCACGTCATTGATTAATGATGCAAAGGCCGGTAATCCCTTGAATGTTCCTGGAAATGCTTCCGGTGGAAGTACTGCCACCAGCAATTCTTTACCTTCTATGTTTCCTGCTGGCAGTGCACCTCCCCTTTCACCAAGAAGTACGTCTGGTTCTCCTCGAATAACAAAACAAAGGGCAGGTCTTTCTCACTTGGGTTCTCCGCTGAAAGTAGTTAGTGAGCCTGTGAAAGAGTTGATACCTCAGGTTTGGATCCTGTTCAGTTAATATTTTTCTTTCTCCATCGCTTACCTTGCCATGTGCTTTATCTGCTACATTTAGCTTTCTAGTTTAAATTATTTAATAGCATTTAATTGGTACTTGAAATGCCTCCAGTTTTACTTTAAAAATGGCCGTCCACCTCCAAATGAACTTAAAGAACAATGCTTGTTTCGGATCAGTCAGTTTTTCTATGGCCACCCGGATGGGCTACATCTACATGGTAAGATACATGTAATCATTATTTAAAAATTTATTTATGGAACTCATCTGATATCAATGTTTTACGTTCTATCCATATCAGAGTTCAAAATAGTGACCAAGGAGGTCTGCAAGCTGCCATCATTTTTCTCCCCAACGCTTTTCAAAAAAATTGATGATAAAAGTACTGGCATTGTTACGAGGTATGCTTTTGTGTTCTTAGAAGCGGAATACATATTATGCACATGGTAGAACCATTTTATTTTAAAAGGATTATGGCCATTATTCCTTAGAAAATCTTAGAGTTTTACTTTTTGGTGTTTTGCCTTTTCTTGTTGTGAGGTGGTCTTGTGCTGGACATTGTTGGAGAACTTACATGCTGTAAATTTAAGTTGCTACTGATTGTGATCAACAGATGAAAATAGTGTTTTAGATTTGTACAAACTAATTTGTTAAGGTTCTCTTCGTAATTGCTTTTCAATTGTGATGCCTAGTCCATATGGTATTTTAGCTTTTGCTGAGTTTTTCTCTAATCTGCTTGCAGAGATGCATTTATTGATTATTGGGTCAACGGAAACATGTTGACGAGGGATATAGCCACCCAAATATATCAAATATTAAAGCAACCAGATCTCAAATATCTCACTCAGGTCTTTTTTTCATTTTGAGAATTTATTTCAACTGTAATATTGGTTGATAGCCTGACAAACTATCTTTAAGCTTAATTTCTCCCATCATTTCCAATTTGACAGGATGACTTCAAACCTATACTCCGAGAACTTTTGGCAACTCATCCAGGGTTGGAGTTTTTACAGAGTACACCTGAGTTTCAAGAAAGATATGGTTTGTTCTCATCTCTATGATACTTGTTGGCTGTTTTTACATTTCAATGTGATTTTGAGATGCAAGCTTGATATTTTGTCCCTCCCTTTATAACAAGGCATTTGAATGCTCATATTGAATTTTTGCCAAACTGATTTCTCCATTAAATGCTGGAGTGGAACCACTAAATTCTGATGGTGCAAATCATGTAAATGCTTCTAGTTTTATGCCTATTTCTATAAATGCAGTTCAATCTCTGTTTCATTGATGAAGTTTTTCTTCTCTATGTGTTTTGATAATGAAAATACTATGTCAAAAGTTATTAGTAAAATGACAGTAGCTTATTAATAAGGCAGGAAATCTAGACTATTCTTTGATGAGCTAGTCTTGAAACTTGCACATTTCAAATAGGAACAAAAGTTACATAATAAAAAGCTGCATTCTTGTTTAGTACATGTTGTCTTTAGTACGAATGATGAAAATATAACTCTCATTTTGGTTTCTGCTTTCAATGCCTTTGTTAGATTTTTCTAGCCTATAATTAAGATGATGATTTCAGTCATGAAATTCTTCTAGAAAATCTTTGTTCTTAGTTTAATGTGTCTTCTGATTAATGACTGGTTGTTGAAATTTAATGAGTTTCGGATGAGAGGGTCACAATAGGAACATGTTATGTATGATTGTGTGACTGAAAATGAATCTAAAATATCCTATCAATTCATGCACTACAACTGATTGGATATTTGTCTTAGCATGTCAGTGGTCCTTTCCCATCCGATACGATGTTTACTATTGCCCAAACAGTTAGCATGAACTACTGCCTGTGTTTTCATTCAATTGCTTGCAAGTCTAGGTTGTTCCTAGCACTGCTGAATGTGTCGTTCATTCTTATTTTGTCTTGCTTTTAACATAACTTTTGTTGCACATGGCCAGCTGAAACTGTAATATATAGAATATTTTACTACATAAATAGATCTGGGAATGGTCACCTCACTCTTAGGGAGTTGAAACGTGGAAACCTGATTGATGCCATGCTACATGCTGATGAGGAAGAGGACATTAACAAAGTGTTAAGGTAGAAATTTGGCTTATTTTTCCTTGAATTCATGGAGTATGAAACTCTTTATTGGCTTTCAAATCCAAAAAAGTTAAGAACAAATCTGTTTGATTGCTTTTGATGCATGCTGAACACATTTACTCTGATGCATATTTTTTCTGACAGTTCAATTTCTTTATCTTGTCCAAAAAAAAATCATCATATGTATAGGTATTTTTCGTACGAACATTTTTACGTAATCTACTGCAAGTTTTGGGAGCTGGATACAGATCATGATTTCTTGATTGACAAGGAGAACCTAATCAGATATGGTAACCATGCGCTTACCTACCGGATTGTCGATAGGATATTTTCTCAGGTTTGTCCTAGTCAGAGGGTATTTTTGTTTCTTGGTCCAAACCACATACTACTTCAGAAAGATTTTTAAAAAAAAAAAAAAAATTAAACATGTTTTTTTTTTTGGTTAAAAAATTAAACATATTTCTCATGGAGCACTTTCTCATTTAGTACTTTTCTGTTTCATTGATTAATTAATTTATTTTCAATATTGAACTTTCGCTCATGTTATGCTTTTATATCATGTATCAGGTTCCAAGAAAGTTTACCAGTAAGGTTGAAGGAAAAATGGGGTATGAGGATTTTGTCTACTTTATCCTAGCAGAGGAGGACAAGCCATCTGAGCCAAGTCTTGAGTATTGGTATATTTGTGCTCTTTTGCTGTAAATTCAAGCATATTTAGTGGATTTTGTGCACTTATTATTAATTTCAAAGCTCACCTTCTTAGAAACTAAGTACACCCTTTATTTTCATATGAGCTCACCTTTCTGAAAAAGTCCCCCAACAATATTTGAAAATAGAGTCTTTTTCCCCCCCACTTCTCACTTGTAAATTCAGAAAGCCTTGTCAGAAACTACTGATTCAGAAAATAGTCTTGATTGAAAAGAGTTGCCTAAACAAGCAGACGATAAATAAATCATTTGCAGCTTTATTAACGTTTCCCTTAATATATCCTTCCCCTGTTATCATCGGGTGAGAATTAGCAGTACGTATGAGGGAGTGGAGCTTCTAAATGATCACATTGAGATTGGATTTCTGAGTTATTTTTTATTATTGGCTAGTAATTAACTTTCTTTCTTAATGTTATTGTATTCTAGTCTCGTTTTTATGCCTTTGTTCTTTCTTGTATTACAATATAGTTTGGCATTGTGAGGAATCATTCTGGTACAAGCTTGTAATTGGACCCTTGTGTGTTTTTCTTTTGTAGGTTCAAGTGTATAGATTTGGATGGCAATGGAATTATAACGCGAAATGAAATGCAATTCTTTTATGAGGAGCAATTGCATCGAATGGAGTGCATGGCCCAGGAGCCTGTGCTCTTTGAGGACATCTTATGTCAGATAATTGACATGATTAAGCCAGAGGTTTGCCATTCTATCATTGTTCCTTTTTTGTATATTTGCCTGCTTTTTCTGTTGCCATGGGAGTGTGTTCATTAGAATAAATCATTATATCCTTATCTTTGCTAAGTGCTGCTTGTAATTTCAAACCAAGATTTGTACTGGATAATACCAATTGTCTAGAAGGCAGATATTATTGCGTTTGCCATATTCTAGTTGGTCCTTTAGGAGCTGATTTTCCTTTTCACTGGAATGATGGTAGATTGCTTTACATGTTTGACAATTGAATTGTTCTTGTTTGCAGCATGAGAGCTATATCACATTGCGTGACCTGAAGGGTGCTAAACTTTCTGGTAGTGTATTCAATATCCTTTTCAATCTTAACAAATTCATGGCCTTTGAAACTCGTGATCCATTCCTCATTCGTCAGGTAAATGTCACACGTTAGCTCTTGCTTATATGTTTGATGTCACCTTTGAAAGGAACAGTATACAACCATACTATGCAAGTTCTGAATACCAGCCTCTTTTATGTTGGAACAAACAGGAGCGTGAGAATCCTACATTGACAGAGTGGGATCGATTCGCGCATAGAGAATATATTAGGCTTTCAATGGAAGAAGACGTTGAAGATGCCTCGAATGGAAGTGCAGAAGTTTGGGATGAATCACTTGAGGCTCCCTTCTAAGTTGAATAGGGTAAGCTTGTACAGGTCATTTCCGGCTGCTTTTGTATTGTTCTGCCTTCTGTGGAAATAAATAGAAAGTATGAAAAAAAAAGAGAAAAGAATGTAACAGCATGCAAAGGATATTTTGTGTACCTTGTAATGCATTCTGTGCTACTATTTGCAAATACGTACAGATTGAAGAATAAAGCCTAGAATGACAGAAAACATGAATTTCATTTAAACTCAAGAATACTTACATTACACTGGCTTTTCTTATGATCTTCATTTCTCTCCTTGCAGGTGCTCAGAGAAGAGCTCTGCACACTTCTATGCTGGGCACCAGAAAGCGAATGTGAACCAAGGGAGTAATTAGGCCATGACAGGCGGTAATGACACCTCGGATCTCATTGGAGAATTTTTGAGCTTGGCCGTATTGATCTTCTCTTGATGGACAAGTCGGAAGGAATTTCAGGCCATTGCATGCATGATTTGGATAAAACATGATGAATCATTCAGTTTGAGCCCGGCTGTATTATTAAAGCAATTGTCACATGGACGAGTATGTGCTGGGAAGTGATAATTGAAATCCAGGTTTAAAGAAGCTCAGAACATTTTTTACTATCGTTTCCATTCTCGATTCCTAAGATACAATCTAAGTCCAAATTTTATTTTCCTCCCTGGGGTCCTAGTTGGTTCATTTAGTAAAATTTCATTGGCATGGTTGAGTGCTCCCTATTTTATGTAGCAAATTTTGGTTTGGGTCACATGGTCATTTAGTTAAATTGGTTTTAGTTGTTTTACAGTTTTACTGTTCCCCCTTTCATCTTCAGTTTTGGATTTTTTTTTCCTTACCATTTAGTTATCTGGTTTGAACATAGATCAAGTAAATGGTGTATTTATTTGTGAAATTCAAAAATTTCTGTTGTAAGTTAATTTGAATAAAAAAGGTGGGAGTTTATTGCAGTGATATAGCATATACATTTTCATGAATTGTTAACATCTATCTGATTCTGAGGTAGATGTCTGGCATGGGTCAATGTCAAAAAGCTTAATGGATTGTAAATTTCCATTCTGACTGACTCTCAAACGCACCAAGATCGGCTAGAGGAAGGTAAATCTTTCTGGGAAAATTTTGTAGTCCAGGATCTCTGGACGAACACATCTGCTGAATGAGCATTTTGGAACCAACAGAAAGTAACAACCGAAATTCGCTGACATTTTCGGAGTCAACCTTGGTATGGAGAACTTTCTCCTTTAGGGTTTGACGTGGCTCAACTCCGGAGGAGATCAACGTAATAACTTCTTCCGATTTAGGGTTCTGATGTAGCTCAGCTCCGGAGGGGTTCAATGTAACTATCGGATATCGGATTTCGGTGTTTTGTACCAAGAAAAAAAAACGGAGTTCAATGTAACTACCAGATTTCGGTGTTTTGTACACCATGAAAAAAAAAAGGGAAACTTCCTGGTGGTTCTGATGAACTTGGTGCATTGCAGTTTATCTATATTCTATGTACAAAATACAAGTAAAGCAAAATATCCAGACCAGACATGAGACAACTTAAATTTGAGTCGTTGACATTGAAAGGTATAAGTTGTGTGCCATCGGAATCTTCGAATCTCTTTTTCTTTCCTTCTCTTTTTGGAACTTTTGGACTATAATAATAATAATATATACCCTCAAAAAAAAGAAAAGAAAAAACCTCAAATTTTCCAAATTCAAAGTTTGTCACAAATTTGAATTTCTAAGATTAAAAACATTGTCATTTATGAAATTGCTGATTATGGGGAAAAAAAGTATTATATCAGAATTTTGATTTTTCAACAGTAAAAAGGGAGGGTGAAAAGTGTAAATTGCTCTGTTCACTAAACTGCTTTTGAACACAAAAAAGAAGTCTTAAACCCTAAGCCCCTCCCCTCCTTCTCCAAGCCCCAAATTTCACCTCAAGAACACCGAACTAACTCCTGGGAATTCATTTGCAAAATTAAAACGTATCTTTAATTTGTTTCAACGACAGAGACAATGAAGGTGGTGGCTTTAGTCAGCGGCGGCAAAGATAGCTGTTATGCAATGATGAAATGCATCCAATATGGCCACCAGGTTTTTTTTCCTTTTATGTTTGTTTCCCGAGAAAATAAGAAAAAACCCAAGAAAGATTTTGAATTACTTCATGAAAACTAAATTTCTTATGGCAATTGTTGTCTTGAAACTAAAGGGTATTCAAAAGTAGTGATAGAATTATGTTTTTTTTTCCTTAAAATTTCGTTACTACCTATGGTGTTTAAAAAAAAAAGTAACTTTATTCTGTTGCTGTCTTGGTTTAGATTGTTGCTCTGGCTAATTTATTACCAGCTGATGATTCGGTGGATGAGTTAGATAGCTACATGTATCAAACTGTAAGTCTCTGATTAATTCCAATTCTTGTGTTTTGTTTTGACTGTTTTAGAAGCTCAGAGTTCACAAATTATGCAGGTAGGGCATCAAATAATTGTAAGTTATGCAGAATGTATGGGAGTTCCATTGTTCCGAAGGCGAATACAAGGATCCACCAGGCAAGCCCTTTAAATGAGAATATTGTGGTAAAACCATTAATCTTATTTCAGGGAACTTACAATCCTAAATCCTCCCTTTATATCAAATTACAAAAAAGATAAAAAAAAAAAAAGGTAGGGGGTGGGGGGAATAAATCATCTTTGCTTGTCATGTCAGGTTATTAGCCTGTCTATCTACTGCGGCCTTCTCTAGAATGTTAGTCATAGTATTTGATATAAGGTTATTTTAGCTGATATCAAACTTTTAAACATTGTTATCAAGAACATTGCATGCTTCTCGGTGCATTTTTTTTAACGCATATCATATTTTTCTGCTTCTCTGCATAACAATAAGAAAAATTGCATACCAATTTTATTTCTTTGTCCATTTATAAGTATCATGGTTCCTTTATTTTTGGTTAATATGAAGTTCCCAATAGGATGCTTCTCAGATTAGTTAGTTTTCAGCCAAGTATCTTCTTTTTAACTTCAAATGTAAATTTTATGCATCCTCACTTTCTCATGCTTTTGGTGATTATTGTAGGCATCAGAAACTTGGCTATAGAATGACACCGGGTGATGAAGTTGAAGATATGTTTATTTTATTAAATGAAGTTAAGAAACAGATACCTTCTGTCACAGCAGTATCTTCTGGTGCAATTGCATCTGATTATCAAAGGCTACGGGTGGAAAGTGTCTGTTCAAGGTTAGGGCTTGTTTCTCTGGCATTTTTGTGGAAACAAGATCAACCATTGCTTCTCGATGAAATGGTAATTTGTATTTTGTTAACATAAACAATATTTAATTTGATTTCAGGTTTATTGTCTAACATATTATTATCCTTTTGTCCCCACTCAGATAACAAATAGCATTGTGGCTATCACAGTCAAGGTATGGAGTCCTTCCACTATTTTTTTGTCTCCAACATTTGTTCAGAGCCATGTGATGTGTTTCTGCATGTTCTACATAGATGAATTTTCTTGTTATTTCTTGAATTTGATGCTTCATCATCTCTATATTAATTGAGATATCCTGTTCTCTATGTGGGAATCTTATGTCATAAGGTAGCAGCCATGGGGTTGGACCCTGCAAAGCACTTGGGCAAAGAAATAGCATTCTTGAAACCTTATCTGCATAAATTGAAAGAGTATGTCAGTGCTTTTCTTCTTTGACTCCCTCTCTCGGATGCATGATATATCTTTACAGTGCGGCTGGAAACTCTGATTTTCTTTTTTTTTTTAACTCCCTTTTGGCAGCTTGTATGGAATAAATGTATGTGGTGAGGGAGGGGAATATGAAACTCTGACTCTTGATTGCCCACTCTTCCAGGTAAGTATCTAGTAACTAGTCTACTTGTGATATTTGCCTTACCACCTTCACTGCCCTCATGTTCTGAATGAAGGTGGTGTTTGCAGCCCAATTTCATTAAAATGCTTGCTCATTATTTATTTGTCATAACTACCAATATTTCAGAATGCTCGAATCATACTTGATGAGTTCCAAGTTGTGCTGCACTCTCCAGATTCCATAGCTCCAGTCGGGGTTCTGCATCCATTAAAATTTCACTTGGAAAGAAAGTCAAAGTCCAATTTAATTTGTGGTAATGACAAACCCAATGATCTTTGTCAAGAGAATATCAGTTCCATAATTGAAGTGCAAGGAGAAAACCAACAAGAATGCAAAGCCCAATGCGAATCTGTTTCTGGAGTTAGTGACTTGGTTGAAGTTTCAACTAAAAGGCTTCACCTCTCTAGAACAGAAAAAGATGATACATTTTCTATATGTTGCTGGTTGCAAGATCCATCAGAATCTTCAGCAGGTAAAAAATAATGGTGCTTTATACCCTTGCATTGCCATTCTCATGCAAGGCCTTTTTCCTTTTTATTTAACTGTTTTTTCTCTAATAACAACACAAACTAATATCTATTTTGGATATTTTCATCTAGTGGGTTTGCAGGAAGATTTGAAGCTGGTTCTAAGCCAAATCGAATTGCAACTTCTAGAATGTGGTTTTGGTTGGGAGCATGTGCTTTATATCCATCTCTATATTTCTGATATGAATCAGTTTGCTCTGGCAAATGAGACATATGTGAGATTTATTACTCAGGATAAATGCCCTTTCGGTGTTCCATCACGAAGTACCATTGAATTGCCTCTAATTCAAGCTGGTTTAGGGAGAGCATATATTGAAGTACTAGTGACCAATGATCAGAGCAAAAGAGTTTTGCATGTTCAAAGTATTTCATGCTGGGCACCAAGTTGTATTGGACCATATAGCCAGGTAAATTGGATGATGAGATTTTCTTCGTATCAATCATTAAGATCTCTATTTTGATGAGCATGGCATTGTTTGCACCCTGTAGTTTAGTCAACTTTTCCTTTTTTTGGTGACACAGTTTAGTCAACTTTTAATTTGATCAGTTGTACTTTTAGGCAACTTTGCATAAGGAGATACTCCACATGGCTGGTCAGTTAGGACTTGATCCGCCTACAATGACTCTTTGTGATGGAGGCTCTACTGCAGAACTTGAGCAGGCACTACAAAACAGTGATGCAATAGCAAAAAGCTTTAACTGCTCAATATCCACTTCTGCCATTCTCTTTGTGGTTTACTGCTCGAAAAATATTCCATCAGATGAAAAAACCAAAATCCATGACAAGCTGGATACATTTGTGAAACAAAACAAGCTGTCTCATGTGGATAATGGAAGAAAGCCTAAAGTGCTTGATCCTATTTTTCTTTATGTCCTAGTTCCAGATCTGCCAAAAGGGTATGTGTTCCACATAATGCTTATTGAATGACTAGCTATAGTATAACAACAGGGCATTCCATTACCCTTTTGTGTTTTTGGTATTGCAGAGCACTTGTAGAAGTGAAGCCCATTCTTTATGTCCCAGAGACTACAGAAACAAATGAAGAAACTCCGCACGATCTTTCTGGCACAATAGCACCAAGTTATTACGGTTTTCAGCCTGCAGATTGGCATGATTCTTGTGTCCAAAAATGCATCATTGATGGAAAGATATGTGCTGTGGTTTTGTCTATCACTAGTATAGTTGCCCTTAAGATTTGTTCTGATTCAATGACTGATGATTGGAGCAATGGGAATCATCAGAATCCTCTCACTGCGGAGCAAATGAAAATAATATCTAGATTTTGCATCTACCTTCTTGACAAAATTGTTATCGGAAATGGCTTCTCTTGGAAAGACACTATGGTAAGTTTCTTAAGCAAACGCCTCATTTTCCTATTGACATCAAATTTAATAAGGTCACATCTTGTTGATCTCTAGTTAGAAAAATGCGTGTCAAGATTCATCAAGAAAATGCTCGATCTAATTTCTTCTTCCTCAAGTTGTCACTTGTGGTTCTGTCATTAGATTTATCAATTTTCTCGCCTTTATAAAGTTATAGTTACTCACGTTTATTTCTCCCGTCTTTCTAGAGTTTGAGAATCTACTTCCCACCAAACCTTCATGTGCCATTGGAGACATTATCTATCTTATTTACGGATGCATTTAAGGAACTTGATCAGCTGAGTGGTAGTGCTAAGGTTGGCGGAAAGCCCATCTTCAATCTTGTTCCTGTCCTAGGTGCTGGAAGATCTGCTGCATGCATAGAAGATGTAATTACCTGTGAACTGTTTGCTAAGAAATGTTGACCCTCTACATCATGTTGCCATGCTCCTTTTACTCCCAAGGAATATATTGTTTCTCAAAGGAATTTCATTTTGCAAGGTGAAAAGGAATCACAATAGAGTTAACATCATTGAGCCATTGTGCTTTGCTCTTGAAGGGGAAATTAATTTACTCAATTTATATGTAATATTTCATAACGATCACTCTCTGATATTATAAGGTACAAAATAGTAGTAATTTACTCAAAATAGTAGTAATTTAATTGCATGGAATTTGAAGAATCTTGGTAAAGTCAAATACAATGTAAATTGCATGATTATGAAATGTTCTGATTGAGGATTTCTTTAGTCAATTCTTCTTGATGCAAAGGCTGTTTCCTACTGTGGTTTTACCTTTAGGAACTCTTCTATTCTACTCTTGGTGATATATGAATTTTTTTTTTTTGGTAAAACTAAATGCTTAGCAAGCTAAAGCCATGCTGGCTATACCCTACTAACTTTTTTTTTGGTGAAAATACCCTACTACTAATTTAGTCAATCATTGAAAAAGGTTCATTATAAACTTCTAAGGGTGCATTTTTTCCCCTCAAGATAAATAAATATATATGATTTTGATTTTCTTGGTGCATAAGATAAATCTGATTAAACGTGGTAAGCATATCATATCAACTATAGATGAAAAATGGGTAACAGGATAATTAAATGATTTTCCAAATTAAGACAAGCAATTTGCATGTGAGATGTCTTAGTTTCATTAAATATCCTCACCTTTGTTGCATCAATTGAATCAACAAATGATTCATAATGATAATGAGTATTAGGTTGTGTCACCCCAACATCTTACTAATTTGATGGCAAAACATCAAATCATCATAATATAATGAATAAAAAACCTTGACTAAGTTGTAATGTTCATCACTTGAAAAAAATCTTCTTCAAAGCCAAAGTCACATCTTTTAATTTGTCAAATCTTCAAAGGAGACTACTACTATATAATTTTAGGTAGTTATGAGTAGCCTTCTAAGGACCAAGCTACATGACAGCTTACCAGCAATTTGCTTATTTTTTGTCCCTTAGTTTTTGGCAAACATAGTTTCTAGTCAACATTGGAGTTCTGTTTATTTAACATATATATTGGCTTTATTATGACATTTATGCAATATTTCTGAATTCTTAACTTTTTTTTTTCTTTGGGGACAAGAGCTTAACAAGATAAAATTCTCTCAACAAATGCGAGAATTTATATTCTAATTCCTTGTTGGGATAAAACCCGATTACCATCTCGACTAATCATTTATGGGAATTTTTTTTCTTCTTGAAAGCAATTTACATGACCTTAAAAAATAGAAGGCCTTGAATGGGTCGGGACCTTTTGGAGAAGTTCCATAAATAGAAGTAAGGACTAAGGAGGCCCAACTTTTCTTGATTACTTCTGGCATTTGTGGGCAGTGCCCCATGGGGCCTTTAGGCCTAACCCCACCTAGTGGATAACATTTTCTCTTCAT